>PVIW01004675.1:0-125686 GCA_004026585.1 Noctilio leporinus | reverse complement strand
GGGGAGGGGGACAGAGGGGAGCAAAAAGGGGATGGATGTAATACAACAATGAAATTTTTAAAAAAAGTTAAGAGACTGAACCTGGTTAAAGGGATTCCAATTACCTTTTATTCACATTTAATTACTGTGCCAGAGAGTATCCACACCCCTCTATCCACCCCTTAAGAAGGGAATCTCGCCCTGGCTGGGCAGCTCAGTTGGTTGGGACATTGTCCTGATTTACCAGTTGTGGGTTTAATCTCAGGACAGGACACATACAAGAGCCCACTGGTGAGTGTGTAAGTGGAACATGTCAATGTCTTTCCCTCTTTCTCCTTTCCTTTCCTCTCTCCCTCCCTCTCTCCTTCTCTCTCTCTCTCTCTCTCTCTCTCTCTCTCTCAATAAATACAACAACAACAACAAAAAGAATCTCTAACAGTCTGAAGAGCCTAAGAGACCTAGGACTGGATGGATAATTCTCTGGGCAAGAAGATCAGGCAGCATAGCAGATCAGACAGTGACAGGAGTTCCCAAGCACTAAGTTAGCTCTCTGCCAGAATAGGACACCAGGCTTAAGTTGACAGTGTGATCATGTAAGGATGAGCTGTGCCATGACTACAAAGGGCTTAGGGCAATCTTGACCCTGCTGGTAATGGGGGCTACCACAACTACTAAGAAACTAACTGCATACTACAGTGCATGGGAACTTGTTGGGCAACATGGCAAGTGGGCTAATGGAAGTTGGAGGCAGGATGCTTCTTGTTAGGTGCTTCCACATGCTTGTAGAAGGGTCTCGAGAGATTTGCCTTTATTTTATTAATAGCTCTCTCTGTATACTCTGTGTATAAGGAAGACCTAGTGAGTCAGATTCACTTTCTCCTACATTCTCTACAACATATGTAGGTCAAAGCAGTTAACAAACAGGCAAGCTCCCACCTTTGGACTCAAAACACATCAGAAAGAAAAAAGATGCGTAAAAAGGAGAAGAAAGAATATGGTCCCTCAGGTCACTAAGAGGTACGGCCATAAAGACCTCAAGTTAACGAGAAAATGTTCGTCTGGGGAGTGCCTCCGCTTTTCAGAAATATCGGGTATATGCATTATGGTAACAACTCCTTGCACTTGTAAAACTTTTCTTATTAAAAACAAGAAAAACCTGTCCCCCAAGGTTGCATGGCACATCTCCCTCATTACCTTTACTAGCACTTTCAATTTGGGCTCACATCCTATTATTCAGGAGATATGAGTTGGCCAGTGGGAACATTTCCAGCTGCAGTATTTCAGAATTAAAATCTAATTTAACCAAGATGACCCCTGGAAATTACCAAGCTTAGATAAAAGGAAACCCGTTAACATAAATGGCCACGTGTTATTCACTCCATCCAGAATGTGCTGGGAAAAGGGTCCAATCATTTTTTATCACCTATGCCACCTTTCTCATCACATGATGCCTTATAATGGGCAAACTGTAAAAAGAACTAACTGCATGTCGCCGTAACTGATATATGTGTGAGAATGAGACCAGGTCCGGGAAACACAAAAAAAAGCCATTTTAGAGTGGCTGATGAAGAGGGGAGAAGGAATAGCTTGAAAACATGCAGTTTAACAAATAATTATACAACGAAGATACTAGTGTAACAATAACTCAACAATTCAGATTTCAAACTTTTTTTTAACAGAGCAGTGAAATAGCAGCTTAGTATCAAAAAGATCCATTCTCATATGTCACTTCTTTCTTCATCCTCTATGTGACTTTGGGAGAGTCACTTAGTATTTTGCATCCCAGTTTCCTCTTCTATAAGATGCAAACCATCTAGTGTATTTCATGTTTTGGTCACTTAGCATAAATAGTGGCAAGCTGCAGGTGTGATATAAGTATTTCCTTTGTTTTTTTCTGTTAAAAGTAGAAAAGAGATTTGGCCTTAACATGCTCTGTCATTTGGCGGGGGGAGGGGGGTGGGCACTTCTGTTCAAGTCTGGGATTAGTTCAGGGTTTTTCTTTCTTTCATAATGTCGGGTACTAGAGAATGAGTCCTTCAGTGGATCCAGACTGAAGCCCATGAAGTTATTTCCCTGAGGCTCAGGCCTGGCACGAGGGACTCGCCTGAGTTCATTTCTATAATATTGGAAAGACCTGATTTCTGGGATGCTAGTTTCAAATTATTGGGCATAGTCACACGGTTTCTTTCTGTTGCCATGGATTTAAACTTCAAATCCTGCAACACATCGAATTCAGGCTAAGAAAACCATTCTAAGTGGAGATGCCTCAAAGCTGTCTCTAATCTCCTGGACGATGCCAACTTCTCACACTTGAAAGAGAGAAACTAGAATGAGTTGCAGGGTTTTACTGGAACTTAAAATGTAGAAATGTGTTTGCTGTGTCCATTATTTAAGAAACAAAAGTCCCATCAGAACCAGACATTTTAAGCAAACTGGCTGGCCTGGCAGGTAGAGAAGAGTCCCCTGTCTGGGAGGCTCCAATGGGTCCCAAAATGCTGTGGGTTCGAGTTCTGCTGAAACAGTCTGTGGTCAAGCATGGGATTCTCACACGATTCCTCAAGGAGTTTGGTCTTTGCAATGTTGTTCTATTAAAGAAAGAGGAAACAACAAAAACCAAAAAATGCTGTAGGTCCGATCCTAGATCAGGGCGTGTACAGGAGGCACCCGACTGACATTTCTCTTTCTCTCCCTTCCTCTCTCTCTAAAATCAATAAGCATATCTTCAGGTGAGGGCTTTAAAAGGTAAAAATTAAAAAAAAAAGGATAAAGGGGTACCCAGCTCTCATTTTAAGGGTCACAGTAACATACTTTACTCTCTACACGTACTAGGCTAGTCACCAGTTACTGGGCTCAGTGAAGCATTACAGAATACAGAATACAGAAGGAAAGAGGGAACTGGAGTTTCCCCAGAAGCTGACTCCGCCCACAAAGGAGGCTTGGGGAATCCTGGCCCACTTTCGCCTTTTGTTTGTTCATGAACAAAAGCCAGAAAGAGGCAATGTGAGAAAAACCGAGTGTGGGTGGCTGGAGCCAGTAGGCAACAAAGATGACATATTGCGTCAACTGCAGTCCATACTCATTCTCTCTCTTCCACCTCAGGGTGGATGCCTTCCCTCACTGTCTGACATCTAATAGTTGTTGTCTTTTAAAACTATCACAGTCTGACTCCTGTTAAGTATCAAGCATGTGCCTAAGAAAAGGAAAGTTTCCATCTAAGCCAAGTCCATGCTCATGAAGGCTCCGAGGAAGAACACAGCTCCATTTGAGCCGCACTGGCTGCCTTCCTGGTCCTCCCAACGCATGGGTCCAGCCTCTCGGACTTTACATTTGCTGTGTCCTCTGGCTGGAAGGTTCGGTTCTTCCCCCATCTCTCTGCACAACTGGCTTTGTCACTTAATTCCAGTGTTTGTTCAAGTATTATGTCCTTCGTGAAGCCTTCTCAGACCAAAGACAGCACCCCCCTCTCCATCTATGCTGGTGTGCGGCCCAATAACAAACATCCCACTCTTACTAGAGGAATGGCTGGCACCCCCCTAGAATGTGGCTCCATGGAAAGATGGACGGACTTGGCTTTGTTTGTTGCTAGAACAATGCCTGACATACAATAGGAGGTTAATCCATAATAAAAATAAATAAATGTGTTATCTTTGATAAATCACTAAAGCCAAGTTGCTTTTTCTCCTCGATAAACTATAATAATGATATCTAATATCTTTAAGGTTTGCACAGAAATTAAAACACTTTCATGAATTTGATGTACACTAAATTTCACAATAGTTGCTTTTATCAGCTTTATTGGTAACTAGCTCTTCTATCAGAGTACCAAGCAGTGATGAATTTCGGAGCTTTGCTTTGATATTTAAACTTGTCCAGGAGTGGGTGAACCTCCTAAAAGAAGTTATCCTATTTCATTTTATTTTTCTTTAGGCATGACTTAAAGTAGACGCAGTAAATTCCTGTTGAATGGCAGATGGACAAATGGAGGGATGATGTAAGTAAGATACTTTAGTAGATATGTAAAAGGAAAAGAAAGAGGGCCCCATGTATAAAGGGGAACTCATGAAGCTGGGAATTAGGACAAAACACTAGCTATGGTAACAGACCAGTGCCCAGACTCCCAAATTAGGCACTCTGAAAAGCCCCAGTCCAGAGGTCTAAGCTGGATCACTGGTCAAAAGTTCAATAAAAGTGTCGTGATTATTCAAATGCTCATCAACTATAGGTCATACATGAGTCATGAATCCACTCTGTTAAATGACAATGGACACAAGGCCCCTCAGAGAGACAAGAATTTCTATACCTAAGGGTACGGCCATCCCAAGGCCTGAAAGCAAGGTCAGGGACATTTTGTTGGAGTGCAACGAAATAAACTAATATAACTGGTTTACCACTGTGCGGTCAGGAATGACCAATGTGTCAGTCTTGGGTGAGTTTGGAAACTGGAGATCCCATTCAATAAAATGATATTCTCTCCAATCATATTTTATGAAATCCATAGTAAATACAGGAGATCCACTCATGCCAACAACTTATTGGCTATGGTTCTGGCTCATGAAGCCACATGAGATCAGAATTAACTGAGTGTATATCTAGATATAAAACTAAAGAATTTTAGAGCAAGAAAAATCCTTGGAGACCACGTAATCCAATCTTGCCATTTAACAGAAAAAGAAACTGGGGCCCAAGGCTCTGGGGTAGTTGCATAGGTAGATAACAGCAGGACCGGAAACAAATTTATGTCTCCTGACTTCTCACCTAGAGTTCTCTCCACTTCACCTTTCTGTTAGTACTAAATGATGCCCAAACCAGTCAGATCTTCTGAAAGTGACCATGAAACAGGACAACTCGAAATGTCACGCAATGAATTAAAACAGGGCCCTTACCTTCAGAGTTCTGTTTGTTGAATTCAAGAACTTTGAAGTCATCAGGAAGAATGCCCCAGATATACAAAAAGAGTGACATTTTTTTCAATTCTTTAGAATTCATCTTAGAGCCAGAAAGAACCCCTAGCAATCACTAAATACAATTTCCTAACTGTATAATGATGACATAGAATTCACAGAGGTTACTTTCCCAGGTCCATATAGCTAGTTAAAACGAAGACCCACTGATCTAATCTAATTACTTTTCTACTATTGTTTGTAACTGTCTGGGTATATGGGTCATAGAGATGCTTTGAAAAAAATTCATTTTCATTAAAATCAAACCCAATGAACTTTCTAGGAAAAACAGATACAACGGAAGCCAAGGACAGCTAGCATCAAGGAAAAACCCTCTAGAGATGATTCTATAACAACTCTCTGTAACAACTAAAAACAATTCTATTTTTTATCCAACATGTGAAACACACCTAGGTCAGGTACAATTCTCCAAGTCAGTGTTTGATACGGGGCTCAAAGAATGGGGGGAACTCGCCTAGAGTGGACAACTTGATAAACTTTTGTTGGGTGGATTGAAGGATCAGTGGACGAACAGAGTGAATAAAAGGCCTGTGGTAGATATTACAAGGAAAGGAAATACATTTGAAGGTTATAGCACATCCTGATGGGGACAAGCCACATTTCAAGCTCTCTATAGCTTTACACGGGGCCTGTGGGTACTATACTGGAACAGTGCAGATTTAAGCCTTTTTAACCCTTTGCCATTTTTCCCCTAGAATTTTAATTTTTGAAAACTTCCAGCAAGACCCCAAAACACTTCGATCATCTAGAAAGAGTGCAGTGACCTGCGCAGTCTCCTCCACCCCACGGCACTGGAGTCACGTGCTTGATCCCTGCGATCTGGTCTGGGTGCAAAGATTGCTACTTGAGTCTCAGCAGCCGCCCTAGTTCCCCCAGCTCAACATGTCATTAAAACCTCTGCAGTCAGACTGAGGCGGCCAGGTATGGAAGCAGGAACGGGAGGAGGAGTTTTTCCTTGGAGGGACTTGGGACTAGACAGCTTCTCTGTGGGTGGTGCCAGCTTCAGTGGCCCCAGCAGGTGACCTGTAATAAGTCAGGATTAACAAGGCAAAAGGGAATCTAGGCCTCTTCACAGACTTGCTTGTAGAGGCCAAGGGGAGTAGAGAAAGCTGATCCTGTGTCCCCCTGCCACTTCCATTTTTTCTCCTTCCCTAAATTCCTGTGCAGGTGGGCACTATTATTACCTCCCTCTTTGGACAGATTTGAGTAAGAAAACCCCAGGCTTGCGGAGATCACACTGGTAGCAGTTTCAAACTAGGTGGCTATGGGTTGTTTTGGGCCAGCAGATGTTTTTTATTTTGTTTTTGTTTTCCATTGTTGGATGGGCCTAGAGTTTTAAATTGAAAAATAAAACTAAAGAGAAACTAAGACATTTGGATTGTGGGTTTTTCTTAAAATATACTAAGACGTAGCAGCAAGGCCAACCTCCTTACATGAGTAAAACTGGCTCAGGCTGATTAGCTACTTTCCCTTTCATGGTCAGGGACTCCGGGTCCGGAGCATCATAGCCTATCTGCCCCCAATAACCTCTGTACGCGTTTGCTAGTGACCAGGCCTCATAGGGTTTTGAGTTTAAACCCTTCACTTAGTGCCTTAGATAGGCTCTAAGGATACGTTAACTTTCTAAGCAGAGGAAACTGTAGGCCACAGGAGTTTTAAACACCCATAGTCTAGTTAAGAGAAAAACACTTCTTTTTTTAATGGAACTCCTTTATGCTTTGATATTATATTATCCTAAGCTTCTCCCCAACATTACAGAATCCACCCTATTATTACATTCTTGATTTGTCAGATGACAAAACCAATGCCCATGGAGATTTAGAGACGCGTCGAAACCTGCTCATGGACCACTGTTAAGGGATGGGCCGCAAAGGGCTTCCCAAGTCTTCTGTTTGGTACTTTATGGTGTTCTCCTCATCCAGTTCGCAGGCAATATTATGCTCTTTTACATATATAGTATTCTGCAGGTATCGCTTTTCAAAGCAATAAAGTGTAAGTGTTAATACCTAATGGGCCTCTTAAAAACTTGATTAAGTTCTTTAACCTCCTGAGATTTAAACAGCTTTCAGAATTTTCTAAAAAGCACAACTGGTTTTCAGTAGTGGAAACTGCAAGGTAAGTAGAGTATCCAATGTTATTCCTGGGAGAGAGAAGCGTGTGAGAAACTGCTGACCCCTCCCCGCCTCTGCCCACACATGGTTAACTAAGCTATTAGATCAGGTAACGTAGCTGCCCACCCAGCAGGTGCACCATTTGGGTAGAACAGACTCAGCTCCCAGCCCCTGGGGGAAGACTCTGAATGACTCAGAGCCTTTGGGGTAATCTGACTCCCCTTGCACAGTGATTGCCTCAGGCTGAGCGTGAGAAATCCAAGGATTCCCTTCAAGGTGGAGGGAAGAGGAGAAGCTTATGTTCAGGATAGGCTCTGCTATGCAAATGTGATGCCTGGAGCAGCTACTGCTATTTTGCTGTCATGAGTAACACCATTTTAGAGTAACACCTCTAACTCAGGCAGATCCCTAGGTTCAGCTGAAAGCACTCTACAGGTTAAGTCCAAAATCATGACTGTCAGACAATGCAGGCCCAGGGACGCATGCTCCCCAATGTACTCGCCTACAGGTAGCCTAGGTATCTGTGACAGCAACGACTATTGCTGACGCTTGGGCCATCAGCTGCGGGTGGAGGGGACGTGAGGCAAGACACCAGAGGGCTGGCCCTTCACTCACTGGGGCTCCTTGTTGGGCACCCCATCTGTCCAGACACCATTCCTGGTGTCCCCTTTGGTTCAAAGTCATTGCAACTTCATGTATTTGGGTCAAAGCAGGTTATGTCTTCATGGTCAGTGTTGAGGCAACCAGGAGGCCAGATTCTGGCACTTGTCATGTTATGTCAATGTCACCCTTTTCTATCTTCTATTCTTAACACCACTGTATTGGGGTGGAAAGGGAGCTGCAGGTGTTGCTAGAATTGTGAGCTTGGGAAACAGCACAATGGATACGAGCACAAGGAGTAGGTCCTCCTTAGGTTTTAGTGCTTTAAGCCCAAGGGCAGGAGTGCCACACTCAAGGCCACAAGGGCTGAGTTGGGTGACGTTCATGGAGTTGACACCCAGATAGAGGCCTGGAGATAGGAGACCCTCACAGGGACGAGCCTGCTCAGCTCTAGTCAAATGCTTTAAATAAATACACAGAATTCTGTTTTCTTAAATATAAAACTTCCTTAATTATGAAACTATTTTTTCTCCACGTTGAGATCAAATAAAACATTTGAGTGGGTGCATTTGGCTGTGAGGCTAAAGACAGCTGAGGGACCTGGCTGGAGAATAAGGGGCGGCAGCTTTTTGGTTCCAAGTAGCAGAAGTGGAGAGCAACTGAGGGGATGGGCAAGGTGGACAGGGTCTGTGGTCCCCTGAGAGGCTTGGATAACACACTTCAGGGGACAGAGCTTCCCAATAATGGCTGCACAAATTCCTGTTGGGACTTCAAGCGGACTCGGGCGTGTCAGGAATGTCCACAAAGATTCCTGTGGTTGAGCGAGACCAGGAGGGACCAGACTTGCCCACAGCTACCCGCACTCTAAAGGACCTCACTGGGAGGGGGCTCGGCGCCACCTGTGACCACTGTCACAGCCTCAGGCTGAGGCTGTCTCCTTGCCTGGAGAAGAGAGCCCACTCAAACTCCTAATACATGCTTCTCATCTATCCCAGAAATTAAAGACTGATAAATAAGGGAAATAAAGAACTTTGACATGGTGTGCAGTAGTCATCAGGGTAACAGCAGGAACTGTTATTTCCACATGACAGGCAAGAATCAGAAGTACTATACTATACAACACTCTAAGGTTACAGAGCAGGTAAAGGGCAATATTTGAACTTGAACCCTAGGTTCTGGTCTCAAGTGCCCAGGGATCCAGGCTGCCTCTTCAAGTACTCTTTCTATAGTTCTCCCTTTGTGCCTACCTTTTACTAATTTTTATATTACCTGGACGATGGTGGCATTTTGATCCAGAGATTCCAAGAGTGTTTGACTAAAATGTTATTTTTTTCCCTCTCTGTTCACTGTCAATGGGATGAGTATTCTGGAGAATGTGCTTTGAGAAATGCTGCATTATGTACCTAATGACATAGAAAATGAGTGATTTAAAGGTAAATTTTTACTGCCCATTTTATCTTCATTACTGTTAGTTCAGTTCATTACAACAAAGTTTAGATGCGGTTTCTCCCTCCATAATTAAGAAGGAACACAACTACCTCAAAACTGGAGTCAACCTGAAGTTCCAGGAAAACACGCTGCAGGAAAGTCCAACAAAGATATAAAGAAGAACTACTCATCTAAACGGGTAGAGGGGCAGAGCAGCGGCGCAGAGGAAGGGGCCATGGTGGCAGCGGCAGAAAGCAGTGACACAATGAAAAAACTTGGGAGCGGCACCTGGGAAGCGCTGGAGCCCAGCACCAGACCAGACCCTGCGGCTCATGGTTCAGGGGGAAAATAAAGCCTCATTGCTTTTGACTGTGAAAAGCAGGGGAGGTAGGGGTGGCAGAAGAAACTGCCAGTCTCTCAGCAGAGTCTGTATGTTTAGAGGGCTCCATGGTCCTAGAATGTCTGTGAACCCACCCACTCTGGGAACCACAGCCAGGGCAACAGCTAGACAGGAGCTGCCAGTTCCATACAGGGTGAGTGCTGAGCAGGCAGCATTGTTCCCCCTAGGACCCTCCCCCACATACAGCGCCACAACGTGGTGAAACAGGTCACCCCACGCTGACCAGTGCCCAAGACTCTGCCCCTTACAATGTAACAGATATGACAACTCTACCTAAGCCATGGAAGCAAACACAGGAGCCCGTCAAGTTGAGGAGACAGAGAAGTACAGCTCAAAAAAGGGAACAGATCAAGGTTCCAGTGGGCGAGCAAAGCAATGAGGAGACAGCCACCGGCACCAGCTTCAATAGCACCGGTCAGGGAAAGTGTCTCTGCCCTTTTTCCTCTTCTCCCCGGAGCTACTAATATGAGATTGTTTCCCTGGCTCTAGCTGCCTTCATTATCTGACAGGGACCGGAAAACTCATAGGGGTAGACCTATGAGTCTACCCCTCCTAACACAGAGCAGCACTGGGTAGGCATCCTGAGTGAGTTCTAAGTGGTTATTATTGTGATTGGGAGAACCGCCTTGTTGTCTGAAATGCGTCTTATGGTCCACTGTAGTACTGTGTAAAAACATATACATACTCAACAAAGGCCACATTATTCTGGTACCATTCTACTCAATGGGGCTCAATAATACTAAAGGATTCTTGAAAAGGGAAAACAGGATTCAGAAAGAATTGAGTCTGAAATGTTCTTTCAAACTAGTTCTCGGTTCATTTAGCACTGACAATTGTATGGGTTTTCCTTTTTGTTTTTTTTTCCTACTTAAGTTCACTGCATTAATACTCATCTAAAATCGCTGTTGCTTGCAGTTCAAGGTTATTGTAAGTTCCAACAAAGCTTCTTGTGGGCCCGTAAAATATCTTTCGCTTAAAAAAAAAAAAACAAAAAAACCTCCTGTGAATCACAGTGCTATTCTGGTACAAAATAGACCTTACTTTGCAGGTCTACTTTGTAGACGTTACTTGGGTTGGTGATACCAGCGGGCCTGGATGTGTATTTTTAAAAGGAAAGGGTTCAATTTACTGGATTAGGATTCCCAGAGTCATCTTTTATAACTATAGCAACCTGGATGGCTTCCTCCCTTGGGCGGCAATTTTCCTCTATGACGATCTCGCTAAAGTTGTCTGCGATTTACCATCCTCTGCGCGTGGATTCCTCTGTGTACAACATTTAGCTACAGAAGCATTAACCCAGGCCTTATTTTCTTCAAGGCTTTCCCCTCCTCTCCAGTTTCAGATCTGGTTCTTCTAGGCCCTGATCTCAAAATTAATTTCAAATGTCTCCCTTTAAAATTTTTACAACTTAAGACTACTTATGTGCATGTTAGAATATAACGATTACACTAGAATTTAGCCTTTCTGGATGTTAGGGGTGATAAGTGATGATTGAGGTGCTTTTTTTTTTTTTTTTTTTTTCTTTTTAAATCTCTTCTAATCCATTCTTTTCCTTTGCTCTTCTATCCAATTGATTCTGTTCCCACTGTGGCTCCTCCCACCTCTGACCACCCTATTTGTATGTAGAATGCTTTCTTCCCCATTTATGTAAGGATTTTACTGATGTTTCAAAGATGAACTCAAAACACATTTTGGTTTTCTTTTGCTGGGCTGAAATGCAAGTCCCTGCGCTTGAAGCAAAAGGTACCAATAGAGCCTGCAAGTCGTCACTCCATCCTCTTATACCCCAAATTCAAGTACCAGCCAGCCACGTAAGGCACTACCTAGAAGTCACTGAATCCTTGGCTTGGTGTGCTGATGGAGTCACGGAGACCCGGGGCTAACCAAGCCTGCTGGGGCTTTAGTGACGAGGAAGAGGGGACAGCTGATGGCTGCCTTCAGCCAGCGTGAATCACAACCGAAGCAGATGGACCGTCCCTCTTCCTGGGAGCCTGTCAAGCCCTCAGGCATCCCGTCCCTTTCCCCGGAAATGCGCTGCCTTTCCTGCACATCTTTCTTCTCTCCCTTTGGTCCTCAGGTTTGGGAACTTCCTCCACCGGTTTCATTATTCCCCTTTCTGGGGCCCTGCCCCAGTCTGCAGGACTCCGACCGGTTTCCCAGCAACTGCATCTTGCTGAGTTGGACCCCCCGGCACTGCCACAGAAGCATGCGCTTCTGCAGGTCCTCCAGGAGTGACATGCAGCTGTGCTGCGTTCGGGAGTGTGTGCCCTGTCACCGCAGGACGTGCTGGAAGTGTTGGCTTGAGGGAGGGACTGGAAGGAAATGGGGAGTCATACACCATCTCATCTCCTATGTTCTGGATGCACTGAAGTCCCTCTGTCGGGGGACAGTCAAGAGGACGAAGCTAACAGAGCTGGTCAGCACAGGTTTCTAAATGAGAGATGGGCCCATGAGATAAAAAGGCACAGAAATGCAAGAAGAATTTTCTTCCTCTTCCGCATGGACGATGTGCTCTGACCTCGCCCAATACCACCAGCCTCTGGACGACCCACAGCTGGCGCCACTGCCATGAGCTTGGCCATTCTGAAGGCGTCCCATGGTCGAGGGGCCAGGGAGGTCAGCTCAGGTGGGAAGGAGTAGAGTCTCGGGTAAAGGTGGCTACAGCTGAAGACTGACTTGCTGGCGGCATCGAGGGACCCCTTATGGATGACTAAAATAATGGATGGGGATGCTCTGAAGAGAAGCTAACTTGCAGTAAATACAGCGGGAAGGTATAAGGAGAAAGAGGAGGGCTTTCCGTATCATCAGAGGCTGCTGGAGCCTGGTATATTTTACAAGTTAATGGTGCAGGAAAATAATAGCTAAGAGCTATCATTTATTTAGCACTTACTGTATGCCAATCACTACACTACAATCTCTATATGCATTAGCTCTTTTCATCTTTATAACAACCCTATAGTATTGGCATTATTATCGTCACTTTGTAATCAGGGAAACTAAGGCTGAGAGCAGTTTATTAAATTCCTGAGATCACACAGCAAATTGTGCTGAGGCACTGAAACCCAATGCATATGCATCAAGTTAATACCACCCTTAACAGCACAGCCAAAATAGGCCAAATGGACCCTGGGCACCCGCGGAGCATTCATCCTGCCTTATATTCTGAGTTATGAGGTTTCCCTTCTTGCTGTTACCCCAATTATCCTGTTAAAAATCCCAAATCAGAGACAGCCTATCTCTAAATGGGTTTGTGCTTTAATCGGGACTAAATCTTGTGTCCCTTTGAACCCAGCCTGCTGCTCTTTCCGAGACCAGCGGGAGCCTCTCCCGTCTCCCAGAGGGCGCTTTGAGGCTGGGGTGGCCCGCCCATGGCTGGCTGGCACTCTGAGGGAGCGCTGGGGGGTCAACCCGAGCTGCAGGAAGGGCCCTCACCGCCGGCCTGGGGCTGGGCGCGGGCTGAAGCACCCAGGGCAGCCTCCAGTGTTCAGGGAGCTCCTGACACCTGGCGCTTACATAAGGCCAAGGCATGTTGAAGAGGATCTGGGCTCACTAAATCCACAATGACTATCCCCATCCCACAGTTTCTCCACCCCGCACTGCTGACTTTGGGGGTCCTCTAATGGTGGGGGTTGTCCTGTGTGTGCACCGTAGGGGGCTACCTCCCTCCCCAGTTGTGATGATAAAAGTATCTTCACACATTGCCAAATGTCCCTTGAGGGATCTAATCACCCTCATTTACAAACCACTGGACTTGCCCATCTTTATCAAGCTGTGGGTTGAGAGGGGGAACTGGGTTGGGTTAGGGGTCAGGAGATAAGTGTTGCAGGCTCCACAAAGCTCTCCCCAGCCCAAGACCTTGGGGAAGTCCCAGTTCTTCTCTGGGCCTGGTCCCTTGTCTGCAAAATGAAGAAGCTGGGGAACATGATCTTTGAATTTAGCGTCCCTTCCTAAAATGCTTTTGAAGTTTCAAACGGCGTCATACAAAACACCTCCAGCCATCGTGGAAAACAGGTCTGAAGAATTCACACTTCGCTAGTCTACTGATAAAAAGGTTTATTTCTTGGTGTATGGCATTCAGGCCTTGTGAATATGATGGGAATGATTCAAATTTGATGAAGATTAGTGTTTCCTAAAAGGGATTCAGTAGAGAATGACCTGGAATACACCTGAAGACCACAGATTCCTTGGCGCAATGTTAAAGCTAACGAACTATTAGATCTGCAGGATGAGGCAGATCTATCTGGATTTTAATAAACTCCCTGCAATTAAAGTCTGAGAACCACTGATGTGGTTGAGGCTCCCAAGGAGTTTACAATTTCTTTAAAGAGACAGAGAACAATTTTAAGATTGTAAAAAACCCACACAACTTTAAATAAAAGTGATAAAGGATGTAAAGTTGCCAAAAGGACAAAAAAATGGCTGAGATATTCACACCCAAATCTTCTGTGAGACTTGAGTTGGAACTTCCTACTTGGAATGCTCTAATTTAGGCGCTGGATAAATGGAGTACATGAGGTTACCCGACTTCATTTGAATCCTACCAGGCATTTTATACTCTTTCTTTTTTCTTGCAAGAACACTTAAATACCATTAAACGCACATACTGTAAGTTTTGAATTTAATGCATTTTGATGAACATACATGCTGATGAAACCGTCATCTCAATTAATACTCTCTAAAATCTTGTTTCCCTTTCAGTAGATTCCTAAGTTCCAGAGACAACCATCATTTGATTTCTATCAATCTATCACATAAATTAGTTCTGCCTTAAAAAAAACTCATGTAACTGGAATCATACAGTCTGTGCTCTCTTGTGTCTGGATTCTTTCACTTAATGTAGTGTTCTTTAAAAGATTCATCTGCACTGTTGTGTATTAGTAGTTCTTTACTTTTTATTGCTGAGTGTAAATATACTTCAATTTATCCACCTCCTGTTGATGAATATTTAATTATTTCCAGTTTTTCAGTGAGTAGGAAAGAACTGCTGTGAACATCAATTTAAAAATCTCCTCTTGGGCATATAGTTTTATTTTTCTTAGCTACTTAGAAGTAAAATTCGTGGGCCATAAAGTAGGTATGCTTATGGCCCTGGCTGGTAGCACAGTGGATAAGGCACTGGCCTGCAAACCCAAAGGTTGCTGGTTCGATTCCCAGCCAGGGCACATAACCCAGTTGCAAGCCAGGTCTCCAGCCAGGTCTGTGGCTGGAGGCAGGTGAAAGGCAACTACACATTGATGTTTCTCTCCCTCTCTGCCTCTTTACCTTCCTCTCTCTCTAAAAGCAATAAATAAAATCTTAAAAAATATTTAGGTATGCCTAACTTCATAGAAAAATACAAAACAAGTCTACTAGGTGCTTATACTGTTTGTATTCTCAGCAGCAGCATTGCTGAGTTCCAGTTACTCCATATCCTTAACATCCGCAGCAGTCAATCTTGTGAGCCATTCTAGTATGTGCGGAATACCATTTCATTGGTGTTTTAATCTGGAAATCCCTAATGACTGTTGAGGACCTTTTCATGTGCTTATTGGTTGTTCATAAATCTTCTTTCATGCAGTGTTTTTTTTTTTTGCCCACTTTTAAAATTGCTGACTGTAGCAAATTTTACATATTACTGATGTGTGTTGTCAAATATTTGCATTGAAAATATTTTAAGCCTCTTGCTTGCCTTTTCATTTTCTTAATGCTACCATTCGATGGGTAAAACTTTTTTTTCTGTTTTCTTTTGATGGAATCCAATTAATCATTTATTCTTTTATGGTCAGTGCTTTCTATGTTCTAAGAAATCTTCGTCTAGCCCAAACTTATGAAGATAATCTTACGTGTTTTCCTGTAGAAGTTTAGTAGTTTTAGCTTTTAAGTTTTGGTCTGTGATCAATTTCAAATTACCTTGGTTGAGAAGTGTGAGGTAGAGGCTGAAGTCCTCTTTTTAAAAAATACATTTATTTGATTTTTTCCAGACCATTTGTAAAAAAGATACTTTCTCTTGCCCAAGCTGCCTTGGTGCTCTTATCAAAAATCAGTTACCTATACAGTATATGCACTGACTATACATGCTGAGTCCATCTCTGGACTTTCTATTCTGTTCTATCATTCAATTTGTCAATTCATTTGTCAGTGTCATACTGTCTTGATTCTGTAACTTCAGACTAAATTTGGCAATGTAAGCTCTTCAACCTTTTTCATTTTCAAGATTATTTTGGCTATTCTTACTCCTTTACATGTTTTTGTGATTGTATTAAAACTACAGATCGATTTGAGGGGACATGGAGAAATGGCCTTACAATAATATTGATTTTTCCAGTCCATGACTGCATCTGTTTATTTAATTATGTATTTTTAAATTTCTCTTCTGAAGAATCATTTCTCCCCTGTCCTGTGCAGGTCCTATTTGGTTTGTCTAACATACTGACACTCATCCATTAGCAACGGTGAAAACCTGTCCAGTTAATATCACCGAACTAATTTCCTATTTTAGGAACTTAAATTTGAGGAGCTGAATTCTTTAGATTAGGTATCTAACAACATACAACTTTTGGGTGAGCTTGTCAGGAATGGTCTGGCTTCTGTATTTCTCTATACTTTAGTTGTTAAACTTTTCACTTAATTTAGTGAATTATCCAGTATCCTTCCAAACATTTTCTTACTTAAACGATTGCTTCCAAACAAGCAACTTTAATGCAACATTTAACATTGTTACGGAGGAACACAATATGAATCAAATTAATTCTTATTGTTACAATTGCTTTTAAGAGTCTCTGTGTGGGCTAATGTTGACATGTTTTGATCTGGCATAAATTTGTAACTTGGCAAACATGCATTTTTAAGAAAATTCATAGCAAAATAAGTGATAGAGGAAAATTTCAAAACATCAGCCACTTCATGACTTGTAATCATTCATTGCTAATTAGAAGCGCAGCTTATGGAATCATGTTTTGAATATTTTTCTGAGATAATACCCCAGGAGTAGCTGAGAAGGGATTTTCGTATTTTTTCTTTGTTCCAAGGTGCTCAAGAAACAAATGAATTTGAAATGGGATACGTGCAGCGTGTTCACTCCCAGAAAGAGGCAATTTCCCCAAGTAAGGCAGCTTCTTTCCCTGGGGCTCTCAGCTCCCTAGCCTGTCTTGGAAGACTTGTGTGGAAATCACTGCTGCTGTTTTTTACAGTTGCTTTCCACCCCCATCAAATGGATATCTAGGGGTCACTTGACTACCAACCCATGCAAGAATGATCTTTACCAAGAAACCAGGCATAATTGTGAATTATCCTGGGATTGTGTTGAGGGCTAAATATCATGATACATGTAAATACATACTTCTTTCTAGAAAAGTACCTGAAAATGATAAATATATTAGCTATTTCATTTTCTTCTTTTACCATAGTAATCATTTCCCAGAATCATTAAGAAATGAGTTGTTTCACTTATATTGATTTTCCAAAGCATTGAAATTCATACCTTTAGGTTAAGTTAATCCTTTTACATGAAAATTGGTTAATATCTGAAACTCTCACTAAAATATATTACTAGAAATCCTTGGGTATCTCCTTAAAAATGGTTACTAATTTAAGGGACCAAACTCTCAATGGCTTGAAATACCACCTGAAGTAATTATAATAAAGGCTATGACAGATGCCCTCAAAGTGGATGTGCTATTTATATCATGGTATGGTTTGTAAAGCCTTCTGGGTCACAGATCTGAGAATTGGATGGAAGCTACAAATCGGCTCCAGAAAAATGCACATATGGACAAAAAGTTTTAAAGACCTATGGTATACACAGTTTTAAGAAAATTCGTGTGCTCTTAAAGTCCATCATGTGTCTCTAAGGGGACCCCAAACATTCATGCCTCACACTAAGCAAAGACGAGGATGACGACGAGGAATACCCTTCATTTTTCACCAATGCAGAGACTATGCCAGGCTTTATGTGAACTTTCATATTTGATATTCCCAACTGCCTTATGAGGTATATTCTATTTATACACACTGTGACCCATTTTTCAGATGTGGCAACTCAAGAGCAGAAAAGTGCATGGCTACAATACATCTAAACACCTATGTTTTTTAGGTCCTCTCTTCTCTACTATTTTCCCCAGTGGTAATCATCTCTACTTCTCATAAGAATTAAAATGCAATCATTTATTGAGCACTTACTTCATATAAATCAATGATAGGGCTTTTGCATGCAAAAGATATTTAAACCTCTCCATTGCCATGTACGATGAATAGGTTCTCTTGACCCCATCTGATTAGAAAATGGAGGCTTGAACCCATGTCACACCATGAAGTGGGCAGGTAGACGATCTGGATGTCAGTCTAAATTTCTTTCCTGCTATTTCCTGCAGTTGTCACTATTTAATGAGGTCTGTCCGGAAAGTATTGGCCACGCCAACTATTTTTAATGATATTGTCATTGGCTTGCTACTTTCGGGACAGACCTCGGATTTACACTATCAACAGATTTAGACACTTGTTCCCAGGCTAAAACTGATGGGTCCTGAGGTTCGAGCTTCAGGTGAGCAGGGGCTCTCCCCTCCAGCCAGGTACCCTCCATTTTTATACTTGGGCTCACACTCACCTCTTTAGGGGCTCAGAGTTCATTGTTACAAACTGAGGTCTAATCTTTGGGAAGATCTTCCTGTCTCTGCTTACATTTTAATGCAATATTCTCCCTTAGCCACTGCCAAGTCTGCCAAAGCAATCCCGGGGAGAAAGCTCCCACCACTTTACATGACAAAGGAGAGCTAGCCGCGGAGCCGCCTAGGTTTGTGGGCGGGCAGTGTCTGTTTATGCAAAATACTTCCACTGCTCCTTAATAGAGTGTCTACCTCTCTGAGTGTTTTATTTTTCCACACGAGGTGGTCTCTGGGAACCCCACGCTGTGACCACAGCGCTCGTTACCTCAAGCTTGACTTCTTTCCTCAGGGCAGTGAGGGAAGCTGGGATGGCTTGCTCTGTATGAGTCCTGCGTAACTGAGACCTTAAAGGGGTCCTTTCTCCCGGCTATCTTGCAGACCTCCACATAGATCATTCAGCTTCCCTGTCGCTTGCATTTGACTGGGGATATTTCAGGTAAATGAAGGACAAAATTATACTTCTTTTCATTAGTAACAATAATAAAAGCATTAGTTTAAGTCATGAGTTAGCAAATCCGGCCTGTCATCTGCTGTGAATGAAGTTTTATTAGAATACGGCCATGCCCATTTGTTTACATTTTACCTGTGGGTGCTTCAAGCCACGGTGGCAGAGCTGAGCAGTCACGAGACAAGAGTCACCAGCTGCCTGCGGCAGAGGCGGCAATGCTAGTCACCTGACCCTTTGCAGAGAACGTTTGCGACCACAAGAGTGCCTTCCTCAAAAGCAGACTGGGTTGTGCCAGTCGGTGTCATAGTGATATATATATACCTATGCCTTTTGGTGGTCCTAGACACTTCTGCCATTGTGCCCTCTTTCTCCATCATAAATCATTCAAAATCTTCATCAAGTTTGCAGTACCTGGCAGCGCCCTGCACACTGATGGGGAAACCAAGTCAGAACATCTGAAGTGCTGTGAGGAGGCCCAACAGCTAGTGGGAACTCAGACTCACGCCCTTCCTAACCCTGAGTGTGTGCTGTCCGCCTTCCCCAATCCTGATGTGCCTGTGCGGAGACTTAGGTAAATGACTCAAAGAACCACCAGAAATAGAAAAGCTTTTCCATTAAAGCACTTGGGCTAATTAAGTGCCTTTTGCTCCTCATTATTCTTAAAGCTAGTAGTCAGCTTAATTAGTGTTTGTGAAGTGTTTTGAAAATAAATAGTGGTGGACAAGGGTTAAATACATTCATTTCTTAGAGGGGTTTTTCCTCCCTAGAGTCTTTACCAAGAGCCGGGATGAAATTACTTCTCGTCACCGCGTCCTTCCCTCTAGTTCCCCAGTTAAGGAAGCACTGCATTTTTATAGCAGCGTCTGTTCACTAAAATATATGACTTGGTGCTTTCACTCTCACAATATATCGAAAAATCATTTAAGCTGCCTTGCGGTGTTATCTACAACTTGTCTGGGACATTGATGGCTGGAGAGAAGGCTTGGAAGGCTGCACAGAAATGAGAGATTTGGAAGATACTGTCCCAAAGGGGTAAGAACAAATGCATTACTTTCTTTTTCTTTACACACACATACCAACTAAGAACTTCTGAGACAAAAAGCCAACGCTGGTTGGCATGGAAGTGTCTGGAGCAGCACCACTGCTCGCCGAGGCCAACTGTGCTGACTGTCACCAACATGCGCGCGGAGCTCAAGGGTCCGAGGGATGTCCTCAGCTCCAAAATCTCTCCATCCAACTTCCTTGAATCATTTGCTTGTGCACCAACGCTTTCAACGGATTAGACTGGCACCAGCCCTAGGGTAAGGCTGTGAGAGCGCAAGGCAGGCCACAGTGAACTTTTGACAGGACGAGAGAGAGAAAAGGCAGGAGGGCAGGAAGTCCTGGAGGCACGAGGCCATGCGGGAAAGGCAGAGATAGGGTCTCAGAGGCCTCAGCCGGGGAGGAGACCATGACACCTAATGATTCGGACAATAGGAGTTACAATACGAAAGATGACAATGAGTTGTACGTTTGTATTTAAGATGTCTACACATAAATTTTGCTCATTTCAAATGTTTCTGTGAGCCTTACTACAAAGAATTGTAGCCAAGTTGCCCAAAGGTTTTTGTTTTCCAAAGTTGACACATTACATCATTTCCTTGCACTAGGACTCAGAACTGTCCTTTCTTGATTCTCAAAATATAGTGGGTAGGCCGTTAGTAACAGCATCCCCTGGCTCCACCCCCGGCCTACTGACTTTCAATCTGCATTGCCATTGGCTTACCATGGAGTGACACGGCACTACAGTCTGGGAAGCACTGTCTAAGAAGACATGTGAAGCACTGACCTACTAAGAGTTAGGCAGGCCATTTCCGACAGGGGATCCTGGAGGGAATTACCCTGACACCCTCTGGTAAACATGCTCCTCCATGGGCAGTGAGAACAAGTGGCAGTTAAGACACTTGAGACTTCTCTTCAAACACAGTTCTCAACACATCTGAAGTGCGCAGAATGATCTTATCCTACGTCGCATTTCAGTTCAACTATGGAAGAATGCTATAATGAATGTTAGTGCCACAGAACTGCCGTTTTGACTTGAGGGAAAAAAAAAAAATCAATTGCTATACAAAAGCCTTTCAATTATTTGGGGGCCAAAACACTTCTGCTACATGCTGCCTACTCCTAAATGTCACTGCATTATTTGACAAACTTAATACGGAACATTCATGAACTGTGGTATGTTTCACAAGCCCCATTTGCTTAGGGAGGAGAAGATGGCTAGAGGAGGAAGTTAAAGCATTATTTCTAGTTAACTTCTAAAAAAGAGATCTGGTAAATCAAGTACTTGTTCTTGCCACTACTTTGATTTCAGTAAGAATAGTTAAGAGTATTACAGAGAAAAATTTCCTGCATTTGTGTATGTCTGTTCTCAAAATGCTTTCATGTATAACATGGTGGTCAGGAGCAGAGATTCAAATCTAGTTCTTTCACTTACTAGTGGTATGATTTAGGGGCAAACTTTCTCAATTTTCTTAGTCTGTTCTCCATCTGTAAAACGATGATCAGTTGTAGCTGTTTTATAGATTGTTGGAAGTTTTAAATAGTGCCTATAAAGTGTTTAGTACAGTACCTGGTACAAAGTACATGGAATTAATATTTATCTGTCTAACCATCTATCTTCATCATCACCATCTAGGCAGTTTTATTACCCTTGTTTTGAGTGGAAAAAGTAACACACACAGAATTTCAGTGATTCATGCAAGGTCAAATGCTTTTCGGATGAAAATAAAAATCTTCTCACTTCTTCCTTTTTTGTTCTCACACTGACTGCAACGCAAACCACACCATCTCTGTGTAAATCCATCCAAACACATAGTTCAGGTTTAAAAATGTGCCTCAAAGACTCATTGCCATGGAACATGATTACAAATTCATCATCTGCTTGAGAAACCAAGAATTGTGCGCCTGCTCCCGAAAGAAGATATTTTTGGGAGAAGTTAACACGTCTTTGCTGCTTTGAACATCTACTCTGATGTTTCCCAGGGCTGGTCACTTTCTTCCAAAGTGTCATTATGATCTTTTCAAGCATAAGAAAGCATTTGGGAGAAGAGAGATGGGCTTACTTCACGGCTTCTTCTCAAAAACAAACTCAGTGAATCAAAATATAACTAATATGAATTCTTATTAATCATGACTGTCTATTCTTCACAATCCTGAACAAACTCATACACTAAAAAGTTACATTAGAACCTTCTTCCCTCTGGGAGCATTGCTGTGAAAACAGACCTGTCTACATTCTAAACACCTGTAATTTATTTAAAAGAGAATACTTCCCTCATGATGGTCTCTGTTGTCAACTCTACTCCGTTACTTCAAATCCACCAAATCTGTCTTTACACAAAATTCTAACAAGCTAGGTGTCTGATTTCTAAACACAGTGGACAAGATGCTTCATTAGAATTAAGGAGGCAAAAATTCAACCTACCCTCCCCAAATTCAGTAAATATGCTAAATCATTGCCTTGCTTTAGGTCTTGATTTTCTCAACAGTAAATAAGGATGCTTAAACAAATAATCTTTGTGGTTTCCCTTAGTTACAAAGTTATGTAATCCTAGAAATTTCAGTAGAGTGGCACCTTAAGAAACAGGCATCGCAAATGAGCAGATAAGGTGAAAATAAAGTATACACACACATAAACTGAAATTTTCTTAAATCGCTCCTTAAAACCAAGAGCCAGACTCTTAGAAACATGGAAATTCAGAATTAGCTTTTTACAATTCCTGTTGTACTTGCATTTTGGCTGTGGGTTCCTGATCCACAGGACGACAGAAGCCTGGGCTTCGCTGGAATAGCAAGAAGAACACAGAATATCGGCTTATTTCCCTATCCTATCCCCTGGCCCTCCCTCTACAGTGGCATTATATAATTGAAACTTGACTATGACAATTCATGTACGATGCCCTTTTACCATATGCAACTTTGTACCAATATATACAGTTTTTACTACACTCAAAGTTCTCACCATGGCCTGTACATGTAATACCTGTAAGAACTAATTAGGTGGGAAGCTCAGTTCTCAGGTATGATTAGAACCCAAACTTTGATTTAATATAGAGCTCTATGGACAATGCAAAATTGAATTGCCCAGGAAGGAAGAAAGGAAGGAAGGAAGAAGTGCACTTATGCAATCAATCATAAAGGATAGTTTTAGGAGAAGAAATTCAAATGAAGAAGTATAGGAGCCTCAAAAACTACCTCCCTCTTAATTGAAACCCAAAAGTTGATTGCTCCTGGAGCATATTATGATCAAGGTGACTTGAGATTTAATTATTTAAAAGGAGATGGTGAAAATTCACTGCAGAGTAGAATCCCTAGCTTTCCTAGGAAGCAGGAGGGCAAAAGACCAAGAAAAAAGGAATGAAAACGCATGGGATATATAAAAATTTTAGCCAATTATTGTCATATTAAAGTTTACTCTCATTTAATGGTAACAGAAATTTCTCCTCACTTTTTTTCCTTCCAGAATTTCTGGTAATATTATCCTGTCACAGAAACCATGAGAATAGGATGTTTATTTTGACATTCGTGGAACTAGACAAGAAAGACCAGATGCATCAAGTTGTCTAATGATATAATTTTTTTTTTACCAGTAGGAAACAATGCATTTTTGAGAATGCAACGTGAATCTTATGCCACATATTCTGACGTTTACACAGGCTTCTTAGAATTGACAGTATGAAGAAGAGTTAATGTAAGAAAAGAATAATCTGGGGCCCTGGCTGGTGGCTCAGTGGATAAGGTGCCAGCCTGCAAACCCAAAGGTCACTGGTTCAATTCCCAGCCAGGGCACATAACCAGGTTGCAAGCCAGGTCTCCAGCCAGGTCTGTAGCTGGAGGCAGGTGAAAGGCAACCACACATTGATGTCTCTCTGCCTCTCTGCCTTCACTTCTCTCTAAAAATAATAAATAAAATCTTTAAAAAAATGATCTGAACACAGGGAGAATCTCACATTGGCAGGTATTTATAGATTTGGTAAAAGCCTAGGAAAAAACCCTGTAGTTTGTTTTCATTTGTTTGTTTTTGTGAGCACTTCCCAAAGTATGCCCTAGAAACACTTTCTCTATGAAATGCCTTAGAAAACTAAAATTATCTATATATCTATCTACCTGTCTGATCTTCCAGTATGTGTTTAATTAAAATTATTTCTTTATTGGCCCAAATTATCTTGGGAAATGCTATATGTGCTACCAACCTCTTAAAAAATGACAATGTATAGCAGCCCATTCACCATTCTGAGAAACCTGCTATAAAATGCGACCTGTTTGACTTGATCCCAGTGCTTTGCAACTAACTTGTATACAGAATTCCTCTTAATAAATCAGCTTTTATTATCCTATAAAGCATAGTATGGGCAATGGTCATGATTTGGAAATCTCGGGCTGTAATATCCTAGATTGAGTAACCTCTTAGCTCAACCAGTTCAGGCTATGGAGCGAATGGGCTCACACCCAATTGTGACACTCAGAATAGCTGTCCTTCACTCACTGACACTACAACACTTTTGCCACACACCCTGTTAAAGACTCCCCTAACCTTCCCCATTCTTCAGAGTCCTGATCAAATCTCATTTCTTCCATGAATTCTACTGCAATGCCTATGGTCAAATAGCTTGTTCCCGTCTTTGAACTCCCAGAGCATCTAACGTATCCAAAATTACGACAATGCTTTCTAAGTCTTTTACTATTTCTAGGTCTTGATTTCATGCCTAAAAGTTTTAAGCTCCTAGAAGGAAGAGATTATAATATTTCCTGTGTTTTAGACCCCTAGACCTAATGTGGTTTTGTCTAACAAATCAGTGTTTGCTGCACATAGAGGGCAACACTGTACTCTCCAGCCTGATAAATTACATCATCCTGAATGGCCCACATTGAGAACAGTTGTCCCCTCCTTGGAAGGCAGCAATCGATACTGCATTTCTTAGCCTGTATTTATAAATGGGAAATTAACTGCCTTCCATCATTGTTCTAGTTGACCTTCAGCTTGGGTTTGAAAGGAAAGACCTCAGTCAAACGACAGTGGTTATTGATGTTATCAGTCCATTAGTGGTACCTTCGGTTTCACTCTAATGGTGTTGTGTGGGATAAAGAAATCATTTTAGCAATCTGAAGTGAGGAGATCTCTAAAAAGGTTTCCTTACAAATGAGTAGAGAACCTCACAAATCAACACTTGCCTCATGCATGACTTCAAACCTCCAGGGAAGATACGAAACCCTAGTTGACTTGCAAAGGGAAAAAGAAGCAGGGAAATGTATGCTGTCCAGTTGAAGAGCAGCCTTTCCAACTCAGTTGAGTTAATCCTTAAAAAATGCCCCACAGAAAAAATGGTCAGGGTGCTGACTAGACTTTTTAATTGTTCAATGCTGCAACACAGTATTAAATAATTCTATTGGCTTCTTTAAATCACCAAGTACTTATCAAAGGGCCAATTAATATTTACTAACAGTGCTTTAGAGCAGATACTGCTGAAAAGACACAGAAAACGGAAGATCTTTTTAGATACATAAAGGGCTCTCAGCTTCTTCCGATGTAAAATGGGGCCACCGAGCTGGAGTTCCTGAGGCCCAGAGAAGCGAGCCCATCCCTCTGAGGACACGCAGGCAGAGGAAGAAACAGCTGCCACATCTCTGGGCTCACTTAGTCCAATGTTCCCTAAATTAAGAGACTGTATTTTTAAAGAAGTCCCCCACGGGATTCTCATGCACACCAAAATTTGAGAAGTGCTATTTTAAGGAAGCAGAATGACTAGAATAGTAAAACAGACTGTAAACTCCCCACTTAGCCCGTGAGCTTTCTTCTAGAAAAAGGAACACTGGAGGGTAGGGACCTTTTATGTCTAGATGTCTAAGTATTCAGAGCAGCATGAGCCACACGATGCGCACACAGGATGTGCTCATGAAGTGGCAGATGAGAGGAAGGGAGAACAGGAGGACAGGAGAGAGAGGGCAAAACAGAGTATTTCATTCAAGGTCTCAGGCATAACATTCAAACGAGAGTTCCCTCACTATTATATGCTATCTGTTGAATAAAAAATAAGATAATTGCAGTATTTTAAAAATTACTCTATTCTTTATCATTCAGGTTGAATGCCTTTGAAAATACTTCACTATCGTTAGCCCTTACTCATCTCCTACTAAAATGGGCATCTTTCAAAAATGGTTTCAAATGTTGAGGGACAGGGAGAAATGAAAATTGGTTAACAGCACACCATGTGTCAGTCTCAGGGTAAAACACTTTACAAAGGCTCAACAATGGGATACTCATAACTTACCCTGGAGGTTAAGTCAGCACCATCCCTGTTATACAAAGAATATGTGCAGAATAATAAAGTGATTAACACGAAAATAAATTATTTTGCTCCTGTGTTTTCCTTGTATGGGCCAAACCAATGGAACGCATCTGGTGCCTTGGTGAGCCCTCCCCCCTCCATACCTGCAGCCCCTTTCAGGAGTGTGGTATCTGATGCATTTTTGGATGACTGTGTATTCAAATAGTTCCTGCTTTGTGCTTTCTTTAAATGACTTAACTTTTAAAAAATGTTTTATTTATTATTTTCAGAGAGAGGGGAAGGGAGAGCAGCAGAGAGGGAGAGAGACATCATTGTATGGTTGCCTTTACCTGCCTCCAGCTATGGACCTGGCTGGAGACCTGGCTTGCAACCTGGTTATGTGCCCTGGTTGGGAATCGAACCAGCAACCTTTGGGTTTGCAGGTGGACACCTATCCACTTAGCCACCAACCAGGGCTCTTTTAACTTTTTAAAGGTGAAAAAGAGATAGAAATTCCTGTAATTGCAACATATTTAATCAGTAAACATCAAGCGAGCCTTTTATGTATGTCAGAATTTGTTTTAGGGAGCCAAAGGTCTAAACAGCCATAGAGACCTGCTTGAAGAGAAAGAGCAGGTTAGACAAAAGGCTACTTTTCCAATCTATTGTATGAGTAAAGAGATGTAAGGCGCTCATATTATAATCTTTACTATTTTGAATAAATACACCTTATGAGTGGGGTATAATAGTTAAACACAGATTTGCACACATGGGAAAGCAAATAAGAAAGCAGAACAAATGTGATTTTGTTCTGTCTTCCTGGAAAATGCAGATAACTGAACAATGTAAAATCCCAGAAACTGAAATATTTCCTCAGGCAGAGGCTCTAATCAAGACATATTCAGTGAAACCAAATTGCTTTTGTATTAACGTAATTTTTGTTATAATATAGAAAACAAATTGCCTATACCCTAACCACTAAAGCAAATGTAATAATTACGAGATGTGTTTCAGTTCAAGTTTTGAATGAATGAATGAATAGAACTTGCCAAGCACATTCCTTTCCTAGGGCCCCCTAACAAAGGAGCCACACACCAGGGGCCTAAAAACAAAAGGGTCTAGTTTCGGGGTGCTGGGGGCTTCAAGTCCAAAGTCAAGCTGTTAGTTACCGGGACCACTTCCCTCAGCAACCCCTGCGGGCGAACCCTCTCTAGCCTCTTCCAGCCTCCAGTAACCCCAGCAGTTCTTTCCTTAGCCATTCTTTCCTCCTTTTAGTTCCCTTTTGCATTTTGCGCTGAGCGGTGAAGAAGAACCTGGCTTCTCCTTCCATGCTTTGCTTGGTAAAATTTTTTGCCTAAATACTTTTTCCAAATTCATCGCTTTTATGTTCCACTTTCCTTCCAACAGCAGCATGCAATTCAGTCAGGTTCTCCACCGCTTTTTCACAGGGGTCTTCTTTCCTCCGGCATCTGTAACACGTCCCTGATTTCTGAGCCCTCACCAGAAGCACCTTTAATGCTCCCGGGCCCCGCTGCTCACGACGGTGGAGGTTTGCCCTAAGACAATACCATCGTCCTCTACAGCTCCTCCCTTCCCTCTCCATGTCTCTACCAATTTCTGCAATCAGTCCAAGTTTTTTCTATCAAGCGTCTCACAACTTTTCTCACGCCTCCTACTCATATCCAATTCCAAAGCCACTTCTTCAGCTTTAGATATTTGTCACAGCAGCACTTACAGTTTCCTAGGGTGGCTGTAATAAGCTAATTACGAACCAGGTGGTTCAAAACAACAGAAGCTTGTTTTCACAGTTCTGGGGACCAGCACCGAAAACCCGAGTGTCAGCAGGCAGGCTCCCTCTGAGACTCAGTGGTGGAGGGTCCCCATCTTTGGTGGTCTGGAGCTGCATGTGCCCCAGTCCAACCTCTCCGCTGTTGTTCCACGGGGTCCTTCCTGTGTGCCTGTCTTCATGGGGCAATTTCTGCATCTTATCAGAGTGCCAGTCACACTGCATTAGGGCTCATCCTAATGACCTCAACTGAATTTCATTATAGCCACAAAGATCCTATTTCCAAATGAGGTTCCAACCACTGGTACTGCAGGTTAGGAATTCAATGTATCTTTGGGGGTGTGTGTGTGTGTGCATAATTAAATCCGTAACAGTAAGTGTCAGGTATTAATAGTCTCTCAATGCCACACTCAGTCTGCAAGGCATGCTCTTTAATAATGGCTGAAATTTTAGCATCTCTTTTTCACAGTGAAAATGATCTTGGGTTGTCCCCTGGAGGGACAGAGCAGGACAACCTCCTGTTCTTTCTGTCTCCTGCAGGGGGTCAGGGGGCAGTTCCAGGGTGTTCTGAGCCAGCCACATGCCCGGAGTACCTTGCCCCTTGACTGCACTGCAGCCCTGTCTGGCTGCACAATAACCTATCCGCAGTGGCTCTCCTGACAGGGACACCGTATGCCCCAGGTTGCCTGCCCTCATGGAGCTGATTCTCTCTGTAGCCCCACACTCAGCCCTCTTGCAACAAGGAAGGTCCTCAATCTTGCCCTCACTCTCCCGGCAGATGCAGGCATGGCCTACCTGCGCCGCTAGGAACCTCTTCCACCCTCTCACCACTAGCTGCTCACCTGTAGTGCACTGTCTGCACCCTGGAAGGTCGCCTGCTCCTGACCAGTGACTGCAGACCAGCTCTGATGTGGACTCTTTGCTGTGAGATGAACCACACTGTTTTCAACAAAGTCTGAACCCTAACCTCGGGAACAGGATCCCCTTTCTCAGCCTGGCCTTCTCTGGGTGCTCTCCCCTCAACCCTAGTATATACCATAAAGAGTTTCCATCTGTTTTTGAGTTACTCATCCATCAGAATCTATTTTGTTAAAATGTTTATTGACGCCCTGGCTGGTGGCTCAGTGGATAGGTGCCAGCCTGTGAATCCAAAGGTTTCTGGTTCGATTCCCAGTCAGGGAACATAACTAGGTTGCAATCCGGGTCTCCAGCCAGGTCCACAGCTGGATGCAGGTGAAAGGCAACCATACATTGATGTCTCTCTTCCTCTCTGCCTCTCTCCTCTCCCTGATCTCTAAAAGTAATAAATAAAATCTTTAAAAATGTTTATTGATTTGAGAGAGATATCAATTAGTTGCCTCTCATATATGCCCCAACTGGGATCAAACCTGCAACTTAGGTATGTGCCCTGATTGGAATTGAACCCGCAACCTTTTGACGTACAGGATGACACTCCAATGAACTGAGCCACACCAACCAGGGTTTCCCCCAGAATTTAAAACTCTCCATCACACTTCCCCTTTTTAACTACCTTTGTGATCCCTAGCACATGTGAACTCGCACTGATACAACCAGCATTTATAATATCCACTAGGTTGGCAATAAACACACATGGCCTACCAAGTATGGATAACGGCATCTCGGAGTTGGGAAGCCAAGTGGGAGGTCTTGAGTGCAGTTCCTCCTAAGGTAAAACGTCCTATTTAAAAAACTGTTTTATTGAGGTATGATTTATACGGTTTTAAAAAATGCAAAGCAACGAGTTTTGACAGCTAATACAGATATTTGGCAGCACTTAATAGTTTCCTAGGGAGGCCATAACAAACTAACACAAACCAGGTGGTTCGAAACAACAGAAATTTATTTTCCCAGTTCCAGAGTCCAGAAATCCAAAATCGAAGCGTCAGCAGGGTCCCTCTGAGGCTCTGAGCAGAATCTTTGAAAACACAAGCACACTCAAGACACAGGACAGCTGTATCCCCAACACATTCTGTGTGACCCTTTGCAATCCATTCTCTCCCATCACCCTGGGCCCTGGACAACCACTCACCTGCTTCAGGTGTCCATTTTCTGGACTCGGGCAAATGGAATTGTGCAACATGTATTCTTTCGTGTCTGCCTTCTTTCATACAGTGAATGATTCTGAGATTCATCCACGTTGCTGCATACATGTATCAGCAGTTTGTTATTTTGTGGATATAAAATGCTGAGAAATGTCATTGTGTGGATGCACCCCTGTTTATCTCAGGGATTCTCACCCTTGGCACTACTGCCATGTGGGCCTCTGTACTGTAGGATATTTAGCAGTACCCTAGTCTCACACAAATGAATGCCCAAAGCACTTCATTTCCCATTCTGACAATAACAAAACGAAACAAAACAAACAAAAAAAAAACTTCTCCAGACATTGCTAACTGCCCCATGGGGAGCAAATCATTTGTTGATGGACATTTAGGTTGCTTGCAGATTGCAGGCACCGTGAACAGAACTCCTGTAAACATTTACGTTCAAGAATAACATTTCCTTTTATAGCAGCCATCCTATCCAATTTTCTGGTCTCTGAACAATTTTGATGATGTGGTGCTCACTACTTGGCAAAGACAATGAATTCTGTGACTGGGCAGTGCAATGTGGGCCTGTCATGTTCTCCACAGGGAAGGGAACCCCGACATCAGCTCCATGTGCTCCTCTTCTGTGGGACAGTGCATGTGTTAGGCCACCTTCCTTCGCCTCTGATTTGTTCTCCCTTCGTGATAAAGATTTAGTTTATAAAGCCTTCCGTCATGGGCCAGAATATCTAAAATCATGCAATTCTGTTTGCCTTCTCCAGGTCACACTTAATTTTGGCAATGATACTTTTAGAATGGGATATCCAACATGGAATCAAAAGCTCCAAATGTACCCCAGCTGGGTAGCTCAGTTGGTTAAAGCACTGTCCAGATACACCAGGGTTGTGGGTCTGATCACTAATCCTATACGCACAGTTGTGGGTACATATAATAATCAATCAATGAATGCATAAATAAGTGGAACAAGTCAATTATTTCTCAAATCAATACATTTAAAACTAATTATAAAATATATTCACTTTTAGAAACTCCAAATACTGTTTAATAGTACAAATAAAAAGATAAGTATACGTAGTCATTAATCAAAACTATTCCACTGAATGTAGATTAGGACTGAACTAGTTCATAGTAAGTCGTGGTTAAGTCAGTCTATCTTCAGTTTTTTTTCCCCATAAATTGCTATTAACTAGGGTCTCCTTTATCCCATTCTTGTACACTATTTCAGAGTAAGCACAGATACATGATTTCTTATTTCTCTGTTGCTTTCACTTGTTGACATGAACCAGCATTTCCAGAAGTCAGAGCTCATTTGACTCTTGATTGCCATTCAGTGCAGTGTCTCAGCTTCGCAGCACCCAGAAATTTATTTTGAATAATTTCTAACTCTTCTGTATGTGCAAAACCAAATGTTGAAGATGAAAAGTCAAAGGCCCTGCTGGCTTCTATTGATTGGGCATGTTTTTTGAAAAACGCCAGTGGCTATAGAAAAAGCTGTTTTCCATGTATAACCCACGGAAGTAACTTGGTTTCTTCCTGCCAAAAAGCCAGTGTCTTGAAAAGCATGCTGTGACAGCACAGCCTGAGACACTGGTAGGAGGAGGGTGGACAACGTGGTCAGAGAAAGAATGCTTAGGGTCGCAACCTGCATTATGCCCAAGAGCCAGTGATGGGAAAAGACAAACCTCTTTAGGAAAACTGGATGAGGAAATGGATTTAGAGCATGAATTCTGAAGATCTGCAGGTAGCATAAGCTTCCGGCAATGACGATGACAAACTGATACAAAGAAGCAGATGCTGGAACTGAGAGGATCAGGAGACTAGGCTCCAGCAGTGGAAGCCCAGGTGAACAACAGTAAGGCAGGGCTGGGAGGTAAGGGGAAGGTACTCTGAAGTCACAGTGCCCGGCTTCAAATCCCTGCTGTACCTTGTACCAGCTGTGTGACCTCTGGCAAGTCACACAGCTAATCTCGAAGTCCAGAATAACTACACCATGAGGTGGCAAGAGGAATCAACAAGTCACATAAAGCCTTTAGCAGTGCCTGGTAAAGATGAAAAGCTCAGTTTTTTTATCCATCAAGTAACATGGTGGGGACATCTCCGTGAGCCACACCTCGCTGCATGTGCCAACGGTTCCTCTGTGCGGATCAAACGGGATACGGATAATCACCATGTCCCCTATTGTAGTTTGATGTTCTTCTAGTTCACCGTCAGGTTAATTTGGTAGTTCACTCAGTAAGAATTGAGCTAATTTTTCATTTGTTTGTCTCTTGATGAAAATTTAGTTATAAAACCCCTTTCTCCTTAGGTACCAGATGCCGGCATGTCTGCAGCCATTGTGACTGAGTCCTTCATAGCCGTTTCAAGCCCACCGGCTCCACTTTCATGAGTCCATTATTAGAAGCCCACTCCATCATCATTTAATGGACTGTGATCGAAAACTGCTGTCAAGATTTTGATCTTTGGAGTGAAGGGATCAGCGGTTCTTTAAAAAACCCCAAAACAAAACCCTAATAACGTGTGGTCCCAGGTGGTCTCTGATATAATACCTGCTAAGCATACTTCTGCTAACCCCTCCGGGACCTCCCCACTGGTTGATATCTATGCATTAATCAAAGTCCTTCGAGTAAAAGGAACTGTTCAGCCAGCTGTGAATTCACCTAATTGTCTCGACACCCGGACCGTATTTCTCCACCTTGTCCACAAGTCTATAATAAGACACTTTGTCAAATGCTTCACTGAGCCCAGACTAGAACCATCTATGGCATTAAACTGATCTATGACTAACTAAACCCATCAGTTCTTAGCTGAAGAAAGGTATTAGGAAGTAGTATGAACACACTTAAGGAAAAAAAACAAAACCGAATTTAAATAAAAAGAAAAAAGAAAAAATGGAGAAAGATTGTATTAATCTGCTTATATCTGGGAAGATGGAAAATAAAAGGCTAATTTCAGGAACAATGGAGTTCTGAGTAATCTTTTATTTATTTAGTTTTTGCTTATCAAACTTTTCTACACTATGTTTGTGTTACCTTAATGGTATGAACAGAGGGTTCTCTCTAAATAGATAAATAGCATTAATTTATTTCTGCCATTGATTTCAGCTCCAGTTACACTTCTCTTAATTACTTCCATTTAAATGGTAATTTAAATTCCATACAATATTAAAATTATATGATTTGAAAACAAATGCCAGTGCCTTGTGAGCAGTGGGATTCCCTTACTCCCTCAAATAATAATGGAAAAACAACTAGAATGCTGGTTTTGACTAATCTCAATCTGGAATACAAGAATCATTTTGAAAGAAGATTCACAGTTAATCTAAGACATCTTTTGGCCCATGCTTGGCTTCTGTATATCATCCTTATTATACGACTTGTTTACATTTGCAGGAAAAACATAGTGGGTTCTGGATGGCTTTTTAATACTGGTTGAAGAACTCTTTTTCGGAAGGAAATGTCCTGCCTCTGGCCACTCTATTCTCATTAAGCCTTCCCATCCGGCGTGCACTGTGGTGTTTGGGCCAGTTGTTAACACCTGCCCACACTTCCTGGTTCCACACCTGGCTCCCCCTGATGGTGCGGACATGAAAAATGGACTAGGTTGGGCAATCGCAGCAGCAAGCTGCCAGCAAAGATGGCAAATCCAAGCTCCAGGAAAAATGGCAATCCAACCTGCAGCCCACAGATGTTTTCCGAGAGGACGGAGACAGAGCAATATTCAAGTCCAGTAGCAACTGTTAATGGGGCTCGTCCACCCAGCTGCCAGGGTGTGTGAGGCGTAAAAAGGGGTGCTTGCGGCACGTCTGATCCAGGTGCTCTTACCCTCCCCTCTCCCATCTGAAGAATACCTTTCAGGCTTTCACAACCTGAAAAGATTTATAAACATTCAACTTGCCGAATCTAATCCACCACGGCCTTGCACGTAGGTTTTAGAGCAGGTCCATCTTTGAAGACAGTCTGAAGTTAGTCATTCGTTTTTATTCTCTTGCTTATTTCTGTCTTCTTGGAGGATTCTCAAGCTACCTCCTCAAACTTCTGTTGCCTAACTGTTCTCTTTCCTTCCCTCCTTTGCTTCCCTCCTTCCCTCCCTCCCTTCTTTCATTCCTCCCATTTTCAAACTCATATCGAATGTGCCTAATGTTATATTAGTTATTGGAGATTCGTTGGTCAGAAGTTCAGACTTAGTTCTGCTCGCCCTTATGAAGCTTATGGTTTAGTGTAAACATGATAGAAATTATCTGAAAAATGAGCCAGAAATTAAGAAGAAATCAGGAAACCAGCTTCATTTAGATGAATAAACTTACCTGATCACAGAACCCTTTTTACAGTACAACTAACTTAACACCATTGCACCGATCTTTCGGACACACTATCATGAACCAAGGATGATCATGAATAAAAAACACAGCAGCTACTTTGAGTGCTTTGTAAGGTCCTTAAAGAAAAGCAAAGAAAGACTTAGGAGTTGCCACTGCCCTGTACCCCTCAAGCATTCCTGTGCAGGAGACTGTTCCCGCCTGTGTGTGTCCCCATGAGTGGCTGCCTGTCCTCAGAAGGGGCAAGTGCCAAACTAAGCTTGTGTTTGCGCAGTGATGCTCTGAAAACTGTTTTGCAGGCACTGTGAGGCCATTTGAAGTGTGTCTTTCCAGCTCATGCTGCTGAACTCGGTGGAAACAAGGGATTGCCAACAGGGTCCCATGGAGAGCTTGCCACTATTCAGTGTCATGCCGCAGACCACGCTAATGGAGAAATTAAATCACCGCTTTCCATGGTGATGCTCTGATTGAGAAATCAATATAATTCATCCCCAATAGAGTGCTCTAATTAATGTGATCTCATTTTGCTTTGTGTAAACTCGGGCAGGTGGTCAAACGGAAACTGATGTCTTGGGTAACAAGTACAGCGCAGGGCTTAGTCACCACGCGGGGCTGGAAAGTGCATGGGAGGCACTTGCGGTGTGAAATTAGGACCAATTTTTGAACAGTTGGAACCATTCAATGATAGTTCTGCTGCAGGAAGTTCTGAGTGGCAGTCACTGGGAAACTCAGAGAAAAAGGACTAGCAATGAAGATGCTATAGGATGGGATTTTATAAAGGTAGGATAGAGTGGATACTGAAAGCAAACAGATCTGAGTTTGGATTCTACCTCCTGGGTTTGAAAGCTGGTTTGACCTTGAGCAAAATTCCTTAATCTCACTGACTCTCATTTTCCTTTCTGGTAAAGTGAAGATTAAAAACATCGTCTAAGAAAACAAACAACATGATTAAGTAACAGCCCAAAGACCTTAATAGACATCTCACCAAAGAAGATACACACACAGCATATAAGCCTATGAAAAGATGCTCCACATCATATGTCATCAGGGAAATGCAATTAAAACAACAGTGAGATGCCACCGAATGCCTATTAAAATGGTCAAAATCCAAAACACATACACCCAAAAAAATCCAAAATACCAATGAAAGACAGCACTAAAGAGGATGTGAAACAACAGGAGCTCTCATTCACTGCTGATGGAAATACAAAATGGTACAATCGCTTTGGAAAACAGCTTGGTGATTTCTTACAAAACTACTCATACTCTTGCCATACGATTCAGCAACGGTGCTTCATAGTAGTTACCCAAAAGAGGTGCAACCTTATGGCCACACCAAAACAAACCCTGCTCATGGATGTTTATAGAGCAGCTTTATTCATAATTGTCAAAAGCTGCAAGTGCCCAAAACAAATGGAGGAAACTTACATGTATATTGCTAAGTGAAAGAAGCTAAGCTGAGGATGCCACATATGGCATGATTCCAACTTATATGACACTTTGGAAGAGGTAAAACTATGAAGACAGTAAAACTATCCTGGTTACCAGGGGTTGGGGGTGGAAAGAGGGGAGGGATGAATAAGAGGAACATGGAACTTTTAGGGCAGTGAAAGTCCTTTGTCAAGAGACTACAACAATGGATAAATGCCATTATATGTTTGTCCAAACCCTCAGAATTACACAATAGCAAGAGTGAACCCCAATGAAATTTGGGTCTTTGGGTAATTGTGATGTATCAATTAGAACAGTTTACCAGGTGGAAGACGATGGTAGTGTGGAAGATTACACATGTGTGGAGGCAGGGACTTAATGGGAATTATCTGTACCTTCCCCTCATTTTTGCTCTGCATGTTAAATGTCTCTAAGCAAATAAAGTCTTTAAAAAAATATCTACACCTAATAGGACCATAACACAAATTAAATACAAGTATAGATAAAGCATTTACTATGGCAACTGACACATGGTTAAGTATTCAATAACAAGTAGTGATTAATATGACTTAAAATCTTAAAAATATGATTATCATTTTTTATAACATCTAGGTTGCCTATTTGGGTATTTGCATTCTAGGGGGCATGTCAAGATTACAGGAAAGATAAATTTTGATGAAGGCAACATGACCATAGCAGGACTAGAAAATTTGGTTAGAGAATTCAGGAAGCACGAATTATTCCTGGCCACACAGCTGTGTTCTTAGAAGATCAAATAAGCACTCATTTGTTTGTTATATTGCATTAGATTGAACATTACAGAAATTTCCATTTCAGTATGTCCAAAGTGGTCAGATACTGATAATTTTATATGGTTCCATCTACATGAGGACAATAAACCCCAAATCATACCTTTCTATCTTATGTTTTAAGGGAAGATTTGAAGGTGGGTACAAGTAGCAATAATTATCATCGCTAAAGTATTTATCTCTGTAATTCTAGAGGACTCCCAGTGAAATGTGAAATTCTCTGTGGCCTTTGTAAAAAGTTACTTTATTCCAGCTCAAGAGTTCTATCTATACTTGTTCAGGATGCCACTTCTGGGCATAGTATATATGGTCTCTGCCATGCTTAAGGAGGAACCTGGGTTAAAATCCTAGGCCCGCCACTATTTGAAGCAGAACCTTAGATATGCACTTACTTTACCTGGGCCTCAGTTTCCCCGTCTATAAAATAACGGAGTTGAAGAGAAGAGAGAGGGGAAGGGAAATGGGATGGATGTAATACACCAACAATAAAATAATTTTTAAAAAAAAAGTGCTAAATTAAAAATAAAATAAAATAAAATAAAGGAGTTGGAGTGGCAGTCTTCTAGACCTTTTCTAGAGCTTTTCCAAGTCAAAAATTCCATGATTCTACAGCTGTGAGGGGCCTGAAATTCATCGTCTTTCCCACACCATCTCTCCTGAACAAAACCTGTCCATTCCAGGAATTTTACCAAGAGCGAATCTGCACAACAATTACTCCTACCTAGCCAGCTTTGTCCTGGACCCAGCTTGATGGACCAAGGAAGGGAGGTAGAGCTCTGGCCATCTGTCCCTTCCTACTACAGGCTGTGTTTCCGAACGGCTGCCTAAAATAAATTTAATTAGGAAAGCAAACCTGTTGGGGGGAAACCACAGATACATCACAATACCAGAAATGAAAGGGATTTCTGAACATGCGTGTTGTTCTTACCATCCTGATGCTGCTGAAACATCTGGGCTTCTCCTTGCACTGTCCCACTTGTCTTTAGCCATCCAAGTGCTCCCCATACCTTAAGGGGCTTCAGAATGCTTACTCATATGACTCTTCCTGCTCCCCAGCCCCACCGTAACTGCCACTGTGACTGTCCTAAGAGTCACCTTTCTCCAAGCACCCCTAACGTCCCCTGTGTCTGTAGAGGGCACCGATGTTTGCTTCTAAGCACCTGTTCTTTTTTTTTTTTTTTTTTTCTGACAAAAGTAAAACCATCTTTGCTTTGGGGAAAATGTCTTCTGTTCCTGTGTTTCCAGGGGCATGGGAGTAGAACTTAGGACCCTGGGGGACCCAATTCTTCCATTCAGCAAGCCTCTCTTTAAGCACCAACCATAGATAGGTACTGAGCTGGGATGACAAGGCTGCTGCTTTTGGGGAGCTTATGTTGGTATAAGAACTTCTAAAGGCTGAAGGCTGTGTTTTCACATTTTTCCATGCAGCAGCCGCATACTACATGGTACACGGTATATATTCCCCTCCCCCAAATATTTGGTTAAGGAACGAGTGAGCATGCGATGGTTAAAACAACGTGTATGAGTGCATGCACACACACGTGACATTACAGTTATTGCTGCTTGCTAGGCCTGCTCTCGTGGTTTTACTTGGATACATCATTGAATCCTGACAGCATGCCTATGTGATCGATGCCAGTGTGCACAGAAGGAAACCAACACAGAGCGATTAAGGGACTTGTCCAAGGTCACGGGAGCCGCAGATAGTTGAGTTCAACCCAGCGGTCCAGCTCCTTAGACCACACTGAGCATCCTGCGGCTCTGTTCTCTCGTTCTCAGCCAGATGTGTGGCCTGATAGAAGTGGTGGTACAGTAACAGGGGGGGACATTATCCTTCCACTCCCTCCTTCCCACCTCAAAGGTGGTATTTTGTGTTTTACGTACTTTTCCCATCCTCAGACCAACCAAATACACTGCAAAATAAATTCCTACTTTGTAACCATTTTGACTTTATGGTTCTCTTATTACCATAAATATGGAAGGTCAAAACCTGTACATCTGCAGCTTGGGCCAAATATAGTGACATTGAGAAAAACACAAAAGAAACAGCCAACATTAGAGATCAAACTATATCAGTGCCTAATATACACAAACTCATACATGTGACACAGTGAAAACTGAGGTGTCTGCCACCTCTTTTTGGAGCCCCACAAGATCTTTCCCAAATCCTCTGGATCTAAGGAGTCCAAGGTAAGGCCTGGACACTGACAGACTCTCTGGGGCAACTGGTTAAGTGTGGACCTGTCAGCCACACAAGAACCCGATCTAACAGCATTGCACAGGTTGCACGGAGCCCTGCTTACGGTCCGAGGAAGCCTTTATCGGGCTATTAGGAAGTGCGCTAATGCTCTCCATTACACCTAAATTAAGATAAAGCAGTAACCTAGTTACTTTAAAAGTGTTTTTATTTATAGACAGCAATTTAATCTTTAATATGCAAACACCATCTGTAAAACTACTTAGCCCCATCTATCCCATTTATGTCTTTATTATCCTCCTATAAAAACACACGGAGCATTCTTAGTTATAGATGTGAACCGAATTCTTTCTGTAACACCTTTTTTTTTTTTTTTTTTTTTTTTAAGCTTAAAAATGCTGATGTATTTGCAGGGGATAGATCCATTTTTGTGCTGAATGGTTTTCACCCAATTTATACCATAATGAAATTAACCACCATCTGAGGAAACAAAGAAGGATTTATGGTAGCCTAGACAAGGGCCAGTTTCCTTGCTCCAACAGAAGCGTCTGGGTGGCAGGGAAGGCTGGACAGGTGTGAGTGGAGGTGGGGGAGGCACAGAGAGGCTCCTGTGCTCAGGATGGGTTTCCTTTCCACTCAATCTGTCAGAGGGAAGCAATCCTGGGCCCAGGGAGCCAGCTGTGTTGCTTCAGCTGGAGGGCCAGCTTTCAAAGTGCAAACTGTCTCCAGTGTCCCAATACACCGGGAAGCCAACCGGCTTCTACACTATGCATTTCAGCAGAGGAAGCGTGTCAGTCCCGAAGCACAGAAATGTTATTCTCTGAGTGGGCTCCCAGGCTCCAGAGGGGCTGACAGCTATAATGCTACTTGAAGGACAATTAGTTGACAGCTGGAAGGAAGCACACGCACACACACACACACAGAAAACATTTTGAAAACCAGCTAAAAAGTCCAGAATGAGCAAGTATCTGTTTTGTTCAGGCTGATCTTTGGAATGCAGAAAATCTCAATTAACTGAGATTTAATTCTTCTATAAGGGTAGAAGAATTTTTTAAAGCTAGATGAAGAACTAGAAAGAGAATATAACTCAAGGCCAGCAAATGCCAGGGAAAGGTGCCACAACTTCCCTGTTCCCTTGCTCATGGCAGAGATGAGGTATGGCATTCTTTATCATGGGCCCAACCCAATGTTCCATACCAGCCCTGGCACACGGGGTGAAGTTAATGTCACTGGACACTAAGTCATCCTCTCCTTTTCAAAGCTGAGCCATTGAACCCCAGAGAAGTTTACAGTCCCCTCGATGACACATAGCAAGCTAGTCCCAGGGACTAGGATGGATCCCAAATGTCCCTCTTCCTGGTCTTGGAATCTCTACATGTCACGAAGAGTGTCATTTACAGCCAATCAGCAGTCACCCAGGATGCAGTAAAACATGAACCTACAAATCAAACTGCAAAAGACGACAACGTGAAGCCTTTCATCAGCCCAACCCAGCTTCCAGCACCCACAGTCCCCGAAAATGGTGTCACAGATGTCATCTAATAATTCCTGGGGAAGGACCAAGAGCCACACACTGTTGTAGCTGACTCCTGTTGACGAAACTCTTTCCCACAGGAAGTTAGCTGTGTATTTTTACCAACAGTTCATTAAACTATTACTAACCTTGGCAATATTAGCCTCAAATTTGAGCATAGATTATAAGCAAATAGTTCACATGAAGGTGAAAAGAAGGCTACCTGCATGAAAACATACAACCTCTCTCAAATCGGTCCACTCCTGCTTTTGGTCCGTCACAGCTGTCTGTTTCCTTAAAAAATGCCAGCAACACTGACATTACTTTCTTTTCTTGATGCTATCTGCTTCCTACATAAGAACACAAGTCCCATAAGGGCAGAAACATATTCCTGTTCCCCAGTTTACCTCCAACATCTTGTGCAATACCTGATCTAACGTAAGTGCTCCAACTGTTTATTAAGTAATGAATAAAACCCAGAACATTTATCATAGACGAAAAAGGGCTTTTACCTAGAAAAACAGCTAGGGAATTGAGGGTTAACAAGGCAAGATTGTAAATGATAGTTACAAAGATAACTTGAAAACTTACGCAACTGCTCACAGTAAGTCATAGAAAGAAAAAGCAGCAAGCTAAAAAACCACCTGTGTACTGTGGCTGAAACATAGGTTTGTACCTTTGAATTTTATCCTGTGGCATGTATTTATTGCCTTTGAAAAATAATTTAATTACCACTGATATATATATATTTTTTCACTTCATTCATTCTTCGCATTGTCGTCAATAAAACAAACTGAGTTCCTGAAAGGTCCAGAGGTGGGGAATGGTACTGCTGAGGGTTTCCTGATTCCATTTCCATGCTTTCTGCTGGATTAGCCTGATTCCTAGAATTAACTGTATCTTTACAGTCCTGACTTTTTAACTCAGCCACACTCCCGGGAAACCCTCAACCAATCTGAATGTATTTCATTAGTTCAGAGACAAAAACAATACACAACTTCATAGGCAAACTGCATGCCATCCCCCGCTGCCGCCATGAAAACGACCCTGCTGTCACATTCAGAGTGAAATGTAGTGTTTCCTCCCACTGGATCCTGTCCACTTGTTCCCGCCACCTAAGAAAATGCACCATTATTTAGGGCCAAAGTGGAAATGCCAGCTTTAAAAGCATCCAACTCTCAAACACAACGTGCTACCCTCCATCCTTGGATAAAAGGTTCCAGTTAGCAAAGCACTTTTGTGACAGTGCACAAAGTCGCAAGTGATTCTTTCTATCCAAATCAGCCACTTCTGAGTGCCTGCGTGCAGTTCACCCCCCTGCAGCACTCAGCCAGTGCGGAACCCCCAGGCCCAAGGGAGTCCTAATAACAAACTGCACAGAGCTGAGGTGAGAAGACCACCTGGCTGGATTCCGCACTGTTCCTAGGCGAACCTCCCTTGCACTTATACAAGTGGCCAATAGACCTTTCATGTTTAAACCCATGGGGAGAAGACACCACTGAGCTATATGACAATGGCAAATTTTGACTGCAAATGCAAAAGGCTTATCCACACACTCATCTCTCCATTAGTCATACTAAGAGAACTGTTGCATAGATAATAATAGAACTAATGAATGTGGAAATGATCATTTGTACCACATGTAGTGCTTAGTGAAGAACAAAGTAATAATTATTACTAATATGGCTAATAATAAAATTTATCAAGCATGTGCTATGTACCACATTCTGGATTGAGCTATTTATAAAATGTCCTCATGAAGGAGAATTATCAGCCTCCCTTTACAAAATAAGAAAACTGAGGGTTCATTAAGTTGCTCAAGGACACACAGGTAGCACGTAAGCAGCAGATTCAAATTCAGGCCTGTTTACGCCCAAAGCCATTTTCTAGACCAGCATACTGCGCTTGACAGAAGTTCTCTGTGCTCAGAGTGGCTTTATGATATTCAGAGCAGGTGGTTGCTATGTCAACTTGAAGATGTTGCTGCAAGGCCACACCCCCCAAACTTAGTCTTAGTCCCATCCCACCATAGGGACTGAAATCAAAAGATAAAAGCTGAAATACTTTAGGTTAAGGTTTTACTACTTAGAAGAAACCCATTAAAGTGCCCATATATCTTACATATAATACCGAAAGTATAAACAACCACCACACAAGAAAAATCAATGATTTGGATTTCAGGAAAATGAAGTTATTGTGCATCCACGTACACTATCAAGAAAGTGAAAAGGCAATTCACAGAATGGGAGAAAATATTTGTAAATAATATATCCGATAAATGTACATAGGCTAGTGAAAGAACTCTTATGATAATAAAAACACAAATAACATGATTTATGATTTCTTTTTTAAAAGGGTGGTGGTGAAGATTTGAATAAACATTTCTCCAAAAATTATCATGGCCAATAAGCACATGAAATGCTGTTCAACATCATTAGTCATTAGGTAAATGGAAATCAGAACTACAATGAAATATCTCTTCATACGGAGAAGGGTGACAATAGTAAAATGGATGAATGATGAGTTGATAAGGATGTAGAAAAATTCTAACTTGCTTATACTGCTGGTGGAAATTCAAGATAGTACAGTTACTACAGAAAAGAACCTGGCAGTTCCTCAAAATATGAAATCTAGAATGACCAGATGATCAAGCAATTCCACTTGTTACTCAAGAGAACCGAAAACATATGGCCACACAAAACTCTGTCAACGAACCATTCACAACAACATTATTTCTAACAGCCAAACACTGGAAACAACCCATATGTCCATCAACCCACTAACAGATGAAATGTGGCATGAGCCATAGGAAGTAATGTCATCCAGCTGCAAAAAGGGTGAAGTACTGATACACGCTGCAACATGGATCAAACATCATGCTAGGTTAAAAGTCAGGCACCAAAGGCTACTTAACATACGATTCTGTTCATGTGAACTTTACAAGAGGTAAATCCATAGATAGGTGCAGACCAGTGTTTGCAAGGGTTGGGGGAATAGGAAGTGTTATTAATGGGTACAGGGTTTCTTTCAGGGGTGATGAAATGTTCTGGAACTAGAAAGAGGTGGCAGTGGCACAACATTTTAAATCTACTCAACGCCACTCAATTGTTCATTTTAAAAGGCCATCTGATACAGCCTGGTGAGGTACTCAGGAAGGGTGCAAACGCACTGTTCCTTGCTCACTGCATTGAGCATCCTGCAGAATCAATCTTAGTTTAATTAAAAGTCTACTCTGCATTGCTTTCTCAGAACTCATGCTAAACAGCTTCAAAATGGGGGACCAGACTCACCCATGTATTCTCATTGGGGCAGGGATGAATGTCACCCCGAGCAGGAGGAAAACTGGTTCTTGGTAGCTAAAATTTCTTTTCACCCATAAAGCAAAAGTATGCATGTAGTACATAAGTAAATATATTATATACCTGTGGTATTAACATTTCCTGGTGTGTGTTGGGAGAGGTTATGAAAAATAAAATCCCAAACAGCTTCTGCAGGGGAGCGATCCTGGACAAAGGGTTGAGAAGCACTTCATTAGATAAATCAAGGAAACGTGGAACATCCATTTCTCTTGAGCAGTAACTTTCCCCAGGGAACAACCCTCCAGTAAGTAATACTTGTTTACCACCCAGGGCTGTATCAAATGTGTCCTGAGGACAAAGTGGTGACAGTGGTTAAGAAGACAGGCTCCCCAGCTGTGTGACATTAAGCAACTAATAACCTGTCTGAACCTAGGTTTCCTCAATGGACAAGGGGGCCGGAAGGAGTCCCCCAAGTTGGATGACTACATTCAAAGAGGTTATGCCTTAAGGTACTTGGAACCTTGCCTGGCGCGGTGTGACTTCTATGTCAATGTCAGCTGCCATTCCTTATTTTTCACTCCCTGAGGTCAGACATCCCAAAGGTTAGAAGCTGGGGGCTGTGGACACAGATGGCCTGGGCTTGAGCGTTCTCTCTTTGGGGAACTTACTTAAGATTTCTTGTCTTCAATGCCTCTTGATTGAAGGAAACAGAAGTAACCTTGTTAGGCTTGTTCAAAGATTAAATAGGGGCCATTCCTGAAAAACTTCAACAGTGTGCACCACCTAAAATGCATTCAAGGCCCTGGCTGGTGGCACAGTGGATAAGGCACTGGCCTGTGAACCCAGAGGTCGCAGGTTCGATTCCCAGCCAGGGCACATAACCAAGTTGCAAGCCAGGTTTCCAGCCAGGTCCTTAGCTGGAGGCAGGTGAAACACAACCATACATTGATGTCTCTCTCCCTCTCTGCCTCTCTCCCTTCCTCTCTCTCTAAAAATAATAAAAATAAAATCTTTAAAATAAAAATACTGCCGCTATTATCAGCCTCTCTGGCTGTCATCATTAAGCTAGGGGCTAAAAAGCGGACAGAAGACTTTAAACATTGCAGAAGACGGACACCGCCTGGGTTGGGAGACAGGGCACAGCAGGGCCGGCAGACAGGACTAGCTGCGGAGCAGTGGGGCTCCTGGCTGCTCCACAGTGACAGAAACAGGAGTGGAGTCTCTCAAGGAAGCTTCCTGGCAGAGGCACGGTTCAGGCCAACAGTCCTTCCTGTCACTTAGAAACAGAAACGCCTCTCTTGAGCTGCGGCCTTTGTGCTGCCGCACGAGAAAACAATCGTCTGAGAAAGATCTTTCCACCTTTACTTAACTTCGCCTGGGCTTCCCTTGCTTGCTGCAAAGTGCCCACCTCCAAGCACGAGCAAATGAAGTCAAGCCCACCTCGTGGAATAACAGGTCCTTGAGCTGCAGCGGCTGTCAGAGGGCAGCTTTCGGAGCTGGGGCATCTGGTGGGAACCGCCGGGAAGGCGGCGGTCATTTTTACAGCAGGTGATTGCAGCGAACCTCCTTTGAGAGGCCAGTTCCCAGCTTGTCCTGAGCATTACATTAACTCACTTACGGTTTTCCTAAAATGCTTGATTTCCCACTGTCCCTAAATCTGACAAATATGCTCTTCTAATTTAAAACCCCCTTTCGGAGATCCTGCAACTTCCCGTCGAGTGTGGCGCCATGTGGAGGTTGCAAATTCTGCCTTTCCCAGGCATCCTTGAGGTAGCAAGCGCCAGTGTAAGCCTTCCACCCGGCTCAATGCAGCTTTCCAGAGGCTGCAGGCTCCTCATAGCTTCCCTGCTTCAGTGTCTGTTCAAACAACCCCCACCCTGGCTGGTGGCTCAGTGGATAAGTCACCGACCAACCTGAACCCAGAAGTCGCTGGTTCAATTCCCAGCCAGAGCACATAACCAGGTTGCAAGCCAGGTCTATACCTGGAGGCAGGTGAAAGGCAATCATGCATTAATGTTTCTCTCCCTTTCTTCCTCCCTCCCTGCCCTTCTCTCTAAAAATAATGAATAAAATCTTTAAAAAAAAGCAGACATTCAAACACCCCCCATAACAAGTCCAGGGTGGTAATTCCAAAACTCAAACTTGCTTATAATTTCCAAAAGCTAAAAAGAGAGAGCCCTGAGCATTGTCCCATGCACGGAAAGGTCATAGGTTCAATTCCCGGTCAGGGCACATACCTAGGTGATGCGTTCAATCACCGATTGGAGCATATGTGGGAAGCAACCAATCAATGATTCTCTCTCACATCGATGTCTGTCTGTCTGTCTCTCAAATCAATAAACATATCTTCAGGTAAGGATTAAAAATAAAAGGTATATGTATGTATATTTTCAAAAGAGTGACATTAGCTATCTATCTCCTCTTCATGTTTCATGAATTGGCATCTCTGTCTCTCTGGTGCAGATTTAAATCAAATTAGTCAATTTGGTTTCTTCTTTATTGCCAGATAAATATCAGTCATTTCCATGTGTTACCAAGGACCCTGTTTCATTGAAAATTATGCCAAATTCAGATGCTAATGCAACACTGTTTTCATTGTTTAATCACAGTAATGAAATAGCCATTACAGTCTATAAAACTTTCCAGACATACAAAGGAAATTTAATTTCTACCTTAGTAACCTTTGTGACATCCTAATTCCTTAAAAACAGCTAAAAACTCTAGACATGCCATTAATATAGAAGACTATCCAAAGTGCCTTACTAGAGACAGTACTGTAGAGCATGGGTCCCCAAACTTTTAGGCATCAAGGACCCAAAAAGATAATTTCTATGGGAAGGCAATTTTCCCACAGATGGAGGTATGTGGGTGGGTGGCAGACAGGGAGACAGGAGGTGGAACTCAGGCAGCAATGCCAGGTAGCCCACAGCCCCCCTCCTGCTGTGTGGCCCAGTCCCTAACTTGTCATTGACCTGCACTGGTCTGAGCCTTGGGGGTTGGGAAGCCCTGCTGTAGAGGACTTAAGAGAATGCTAGGATAGAACTGTCATTTTCATTTCAATTAGCACATAAATATATTTTTTCAAAAGTTTATGAAAACCCTCCTTTGGTGTGTAAGGTCAAGATCACAGAGTCGCTATACCCAAAGAATCCTGAAACACCAATTCACAAGAACCTATGCACACCTATGTTCATAGCAGCATTATTTACAATAGCCAAGTGCTGGAAACAGCCTAAGTGCCCATCAGTGGATGATTGGATCAAAAAACTTTGGTACATTTACACAATGGAATTCTATGTAGCAGAAAGAAAGAAGGAACTTGTACCCTTTGCAACAACATGGATAGAACTGGAAAGTATTATGCTTAGTGAAATAAGCCAGTCAGTGAAGGACAAATATCATATGATCTCACCCATTATGGGGCAATAATGAACAAAACTAACAACAAGCAAAACAAAACCAAGTATATGAATACAAGGAATAGGCCTTCAGTGGTCAGGGGAACGGGGTAGGGGGTAGGGGGAGGTAGAGGCAAAGAAGGGGAGCAGCTTAGACAAGAACCTAGTATAAAGGAACCATGGACATGGACAACAGGTGGGATTGACTTTGGGGGGAATGGGTGGGTGGGTGGGGGGACAGAGGGGAGCAAAAAGGGGATGGATATAATACAACAACAATAAAATTAAAAAAAAAAAAAAGATCACAGAGTCGAACTAAAATAATTAGAAGTTAGAACTCACACCATGATACATATACCACTGATCATATAAGGTCCGTCTGGAAAATGCCAAGTCATTGTTAATATAATGAGAGTGGTTTGTGCGACACTGATGGAACTGGCAGCCAAGGAGAGTGGGCTGGGATGTGCTTGTGTGAACGATGACGACTTCACTGTATTTGTCAGTGGGGATAACAGATACCATTGAGTGAGCATGTGTACTGTGTGGCTGTTGAAATCAAAACGACTGAGGAAACAGAGCAACAAGTCTGCATCAAATCTTGCGTTAAGCTTGAACATTCCTCTGTGGATACTATTCGGATGATCTGGAAGGTCACAGCTATGGGCAACTGGTGATTGTAAGCTTCACCACCACGTGCCCGCTCACGCATCATGCCTTGTGCACAGAGCAGAATTCTACAAGCTCAAGATGTGGATCAAATACATTTTGGACAGAAACTAGCTTAGGTAAACATTGGGAGTCAAGTTTCTCTCCCAACCTTGGGAAAATTCTCCAAAACCCTAAATTGAACAATGATTCCTTCTTCAAATACCACTTCAGGAGTATTTGAAGATGAATAAATGGGTGAAGGGACCGATTAATTTATTAAGTGTTTAACAGCCCATGGATGTTAGCATACTCAGACTCTGGTGACATATGCTGATGCCAAGACACTTAACTTGCAAAGGAATGCCAGTATATCACCACAGAAAATAATTTTAGTATTTGATGTAGCAGGAGCTGATAACTAAATGCCTCCCTTATTTCCACCACTTTCACATACACCAAGTCATGCAGGAAATAAATAGTCAGATTGCATTTGTTCATCATATTGACTTTTCATTTTCCTCACAGTTACATGTATAGCTGATCATAATCTTTTCAGATAAATAGCTGTTGTAAAACTCACAAGTTCCACTCCATTGACTACTCAGGCAGTGGAGCATCAAAGGCACCCAGCTAAGCTGTGCAGCCTTGAGCAAGTGATAGAGCCTCTCTGAGCTTCATTTTTCTTCTTGTAAACAGAACAGCAAACCTTAGAGAATCCCTGGGAATGGTACCTGCTCTGGCAGGCCATGCATCAAAGTAAAAGAACATTTCTAGAGGAATTAATTAATTCTCTGGGGATAAAATGAGATAAGCTTTTGCTTTTATTCAACATTGCTCTGCAGATGATCTCTCCTTCACAATTATCTGGTCTGAAGAAAAAAATTTACAGCGACCATGTGACATGCTTGAATGTAACCAGACCGTTTTCTAAGAGATACAGTAAATTGAGCAGCAATGACTTGCTTGGCAGCTACAATTTTACCTCCTCAACGACTGAGCCAATTTTCCCCTCCAGCTCTCTTACACACCTTTAATGAATACATGTTTCTTTGATTAAATTAACATTTTTGTCTAGCTAATTAGCCTGAAAAACCTATGCTGAACTGATCTGTGTAGCAACTTCATTACCGCTCATCATCGGTGCATGTTTGCGACCAATCACTGTCAGCTCAACTGCCTAATGATTAGGGGAACATTAAGTCTGGCTAATCCAGTTTTTGTGGCCATGATCACATTGCCAGCGAAGAGCCAATCCCCAACCTGAACTGACCCCTGCTTGGCAGTGACAGATGTTTTAATCACAGGGCTTCATTCATTAGTGTCCGTCGGCACTGCTGGCCAGGTTTGCAGCAAATACTTTGATTTGAAACCAAAACCAATTGAATGCTATCTTTGTAATTACCTCCTATAGTTACCCTTCTCTAAGCGGACCAGCATGACCAGAAATGAAAAATCAAGCTCTACACAGGGTTGGAGAGGGAGCCCCTGTACTGAAGTGTACCCCTGTCTACAGTCCAATAAAGGGTGTGAGTCTGTGGGGAGCTGTCCCTCCCCGCTAAGTGCGATGCAGAGAAAAGCATGTATCAGTTCACCTGTTACACACCAGCCAGGTGGTGGAACACGTTGCTTCCTCAGATTTATGATGTTTTAATAAGATTACTTTATGCACAGACAGCATTGAGAGGATGCCCCTGAATTTTCATTACCAATGCAATCAATCACCCTTCTTCTGGTGTTAGCCACTTGGAGATGATGACTGCCTTTCAAATGGTTCCCATGGTACTGGTTCCATGCTCATCTACAAGGGTGGCCTGGCCATAGTCAGTGAGCACTGGGCACCTCCTGGCAACAATGACTGGTTTGTGGCTAGGGTGTTATCTGAAGCCTATCCCAGGCAATCAGACTGAATTCTCAGTGGGAGCTAGGTAAAAAGCTGTTCCTGTCCTTCCTGAAGAATGTGCCCCTCAGAGGCAGCAAGGTCAATGCAGCCATTTTAAAAACACAAGCGGGACCCTTCTGAGAAAGGGGCTTACAAAAAGGAAGGCAGAGCTGGAAAGCTGGCCAAGCAAGTGACCAACCATCACTGACACAGTTCGGGGCCTTTCATGTAGTCACCCATGTCAACAGACCTACTCCTGAGTTTTCAGTTTTATACTTTGACAAGAGACCTTTTTGCCAAAAGACACATGCAAATAAGGGAGCACTATCTCCTAGAAGCCATATGTTTGCTTAGCTCTATGACCTCCACAATAATAATGTCAAAGTGGATGGGGCAGAAATCATTCACTTCATTTCGGAAACGAGATGATGGAGGCTCACATAAACGAGAGGTTGCCAAGGTTCACCAAGCCAGTGCTGAACTCAGCCCGTCAACTTGACCCTCTGTTCTCCTGTCTAGTTCATAGTGACTTGTTTCCACAACCTGGTTCACCCTGGGTCACCCTTAGAATAGCGTGTTGGGGAGCTGTAGCAGAATGGATGGATAAGCTATGGTTCTGCTGGGTTCAAATCCCCACTCCACCATTTACTAGTTAGGTGACATTTGGCATGCTTATCATCTATAACATTAGCGTGAATAACACAGGCAGGGCACTTAGCACATTGGGAGAAAGTCTTCTTTCTCAACCAGAAAAAAACATTAGAAAAGAGGCATCATTTATTTTCTAAACAGACTGCAATGTAGGAATTAACCCAACTTGATATGTGTCATAAAAATTTGGGCTTTCCTTATTTTTCTGTGCTTCAAGTCACCCATCTTCAAAGCAGTTTTAAGATAATATGTCACTTGCTCAGGGTGGTAGCCATGGCTACACCTTCTACTTCTATGAGTTTAATTACTCAAGGTTATTTCCAGAAACTGCTTGCAAATATGAAAGTAACGGGTCAAGTTATTTTCAGCAAAGAAACAGACAACAACAAAATTCTGTGTAATTACTGGGGGTGAGCCTAAATTACCAGCAGAGAGAATGTCCATTTTGGAAGGCACTTGAACAAAGAAAACACTTTCTAGGAAGTCTGGGGGGCATCCAGGCTGTTTGTCTTTGGAGCTCCATGACCTGGGGCAAATCACTTAACTTCTCTAAGCCTCATTTCCTCATTGTAAAGAGTGAATATTATCATCTGCTTTCCTGCCATTGTGTGCACTGAGACAATGAAAATGACCCCACAGGGAAAAGGGAACAGGGCAGGCCTGACTGCTGTCCTTCAAAAGGACAGCTTATGAGGTTTGCTCTTGGCTGGCACCTGAGGACCTGGATAGAGGCAGGGTCCCAACCATTCCTAGAACTTGTAAGAACGGCATGCTACTCCTCACCTGTTTGTACACACATTATGTTTTATGCTGAACACCAGCCTTTCTTCTGGAATTTGGTACATCATCCCAGACACAGGCTGCCCGGGTGACCAGCCCCAGTGAAAGCCCTGACACTGACCCTCCAATGAGTGTCTCTGTTGGGCAGTCGTACACAGCGTCCGAGTACAGAGGCAGCCAGGGTGGAATGTGCTAATGAACCTGGTAGGAACGACAGGATGCATGCGAATCCACTGGAGATCAACACTCGTCACACTTGTGGTATGTGTTGATAGTGACCACAGGACAATACCCGTATCAGACATCGGACGCCACACCTGCTATGGCTTGCAAGCTTAAAAACCCGCCAAGGCTGGGAGTCCCAATCCCCACATCCATGGACCCTTGGGCCAGTCCTGGGGCAGCCCTGGCCCCTCAACCCCCAATGAGCCTGTTCCTCGTCTCCTTCCCCGTAACCCCCATTAAACCCGGTGCCTGCTCCCCAGTTGGTCTCCGGTGATCTGTCACAGCAAGGCTGCCCTGCCACACAGGGGCACACAGACAGCAGTGCGTTTGGTCGGACTGCACTGAGGGGACCCCGGACCTTTGCTCCACTGTCCTCTGGACGTGGCCCCATGCACCTTTTCCTTTGCTGACTGTGCTCAGCATCCTTTGGCTGAGGTGCAACAGCTGAGTGTGACTACGCCCTGAGTCCTAGAGGCTGACCAAACCTGGGGGTGGCCCTGGGGACGCTGCCACAGAAAACATCCAGTGTAGAGTCTAGCGGGAGGAAAACAAGATAAAGAGGGACACTTTAATCACTGTGTCCACCCCCTATGTTGAGCTCCCTGCTCTGAATGACACAGCAGGCCACGGTGATGTCCATGCAGCAAGACTGAGAATCCGGAATGCTTTCCTGTCTCAGCTTCTGTTGGACAGAAATATGTGACCAGTGTATGTCCCAAATAAATCCTCATGCATCTTAAGGCTGTTCATGACTGTGTTATACGGAGACTTGGAGGTCACGTGTGTCCTTATCATAGGGGCATACACAGTGAAATGTGTTGATGTGTATCACCCACTGTCATGTACCTGCAAAGCAGCATAGGCTAAGAGAAAAAGAAAAAGTCACCTACTATGGCACAACATCACTTATGTAAATGAAAGAGAATGCACACACAACAATATGCATTAAGAAAGAACATGTGCCAAAACAAAGGTATTAACTACATTCAACTACACTGGAATGATTTTCCATAATGGGAGGAGTAATGGTGAATGTGGGGTAGGAGAATGAGAAGAAGCAAATACATACAAACTGGAGAGCAGTTAGTACCTCGTAAAGATCCTTGATAAAAATGTGCTGTGACCAGAAGAGTATGATTAATTCAACATTCTGCACTTGGGATGCAAAATACATCTGACTTACACTTTAACTATAATGGCAGTGATACTAATGACAACTATAATCATATTAACGAACATTAATTGAGTATCAGGTACCATGTATGTACTTCTTATATATCACTTTATTCCTCACTGCAATTGTATGAGGCTTGCACTGTTACTGTCCCCATTTTATAGATGAGAAAGCTGAGGCCCAGAACAGTAAAGCAACTCACTAGGTTACGCAGCTGGTAGACATGAACGAAGCCTAGAGCACAGTTGATCAGTTAATACAAGGATGCTGACTAATTAGCCTGCACCTATGGGACCACTGGGTCTTAAGGCTATTTTTGAGAGATTGTCCTTGCTTTCTCTTTTCTTCCTCTTAACATTTTTTTTAGCCTATACTAACTGATAGGCATTATTCCAGAAAGGCAGAGATAAAATTTTCATAACCCACATTGTTACATTAAAAAAATGATGTAATAAAATGATGTAAGATTCAAGGTAAAACTTCACATTCAAGGTGCCTGGGGCTCTAACAGACCTACACTCTTTGCCAAATTAATACTTTCTGGTTCAACTGTTTCTAAGGGCCCTCGTGAAATGGACTTATGTACTTCTGTTAAGACTAATCCCACACTGTGATTTTGGTGTCTGAATAAATCAATCAGTTTTCGAGGAAACATGGCTGGCCTCCCGGTACTCACAACCTGCACATTTCTTGGTCCCACCTTGCAGAGAATCACCTTTAATCCTCCCAGCAACCCACAAATGGGTGTTTTAGCCTCACTTGAGCTCAACCGTTCTCAAGTGGGATGGGGGAGGGGTGTCCGTGGGAATAGCTGGCACTATCTGAAGATGATTTTGGTTATCACCGTTGGGTAGGGAGTGTGCTCCCGATTTCAAACTGGGTGGAAGCTCAGGATGCTGCAAGGCACGGGCCAGTCCCTACAACAAAGAATTACCGGGTCCAAAATGCCCGCAATCCTGCTGCTGACGTACTCCGCTTTCTATACAGAAAAGCTGAAGACATTCTCTGTATACCATGGTATCCGTGAATTAGGAGACGGGAGAGTGTTATCAGGTTATGCTGCTTATGAATATCAAGGATCGAGCTGCATGTTCATTTTCGGTGAATCCCTTTCTATTTACTTCAAGTGTGGATTCCTCCAAAAGGCTGCTCTGTGGCTGCAGTCATCGATTGTATTTGAGGGAGAGGTGGGAAAAGCAAAAGAGAATCTGCTTGACAAGCGCTCGTTCAAAACCAGGCTTTATGTTGGTGCCTGAGAAAGATGGATTAAAGATGGCAGGAAAAAAACAGGAACTTCATTCTGACCGAAACGGAGGGGTCGGGTCTCACACTTGGGGGGCAAACTGCGCTATTGCTCCAGAACTTTTCTTTCTCCTTACACAGCTTGATTTTTAGTTTGACTTTGGCTCCTGCTCGCTGCAAACTGTCCCCTCCAGCGAGCCGTTCGTTCTAAGTCCTGGAAAAGCAATTGGAATGCGGAAAAAAGGCCGAGTGATAAGATCAAGATATAAACTATCAACCCTGGCTACGGGGTGGTAAGTTTAACTCTCTGACCTTCATCAGAAACCAGACTGGGGAAGTGCTGATAAAACACTTGGAGCTGGTGGGCGGAGGACTGATGCTTCCAAAAGCACTTTGTGGACTCCCTGTCCCCACGCAACGCGAAGTGGTGGTCACGGCTGTAATTTTCATAGGGCACTCACTGTCATTTCACATTTATCCCAAGTGCCGGGCCTGCTAAAGCCTCACTTATTGGTATTAGGATTTACCCTGAAATCAGAGCCTAACCAGGAAAACTTCCCAAAGGCAAAAAGGAGTGAGTGAAACAATTTCCCGGGCTTATGGATGGCAGCTGTGACTCCGCGAGGGGTCTCTTCAAGCTACAATTGAGAAAATCAAGGAGGACTGAAGACTCTCACTTACTTACGGGCCACTTGAGCAATTCAAACTCCACGACTATCGAGATGTGACCTCCCCACTCTTTTCCTCACCCACTCTCTCCCTCTCAAGCTGTGTCCTTTCTGCCACCTCTACACTTACAAGGCAATTGTGTAGGGAGGAAGATGATGCTACGGGACTACAAAATATCATATGGGGCTGAGTTTCTCCTGTGACAGGGACAGTCCTACTGGCCTGTGGTTGTAAAGTGTCCTGGCCGTTTGGAAGAAAGCTGTTAGCACTTACAGTATACAACAAAAATAACTGTTGCTGGGAGTGCCAGCCACCAAAAACAATAAAATGGGGAAGGGAATGAGATGTTACTTTAACAACAGGTACCAAAATTCCTCTAAACTAGATGAACAGCTGTGGCCCATGCCCCATGCGCTGCTGTGGGTTGGTAGATACGGCCCCAGGCACGACACTGCGAGAGAAGGGGGCTAAGCAACATGACCAGGCAGACCCTGCGGAGGCAGAAAGCCAGGCAGAAATTCCTGCTGGACTCCAGCCAAAGGGCTTTGTGCAAGAAAAGGTAGACGTTTAAATTGTAAATAATTCATACTGTAAGCTACTTCTGTTATCCCAAGTCACTCATAACAGTTTGCTCAGCCCACAGCCTTGTGTTGGTAGTGACAGTTGGAAATGTGTTGCATACAGAGAACAGGGACTGGGTGGGTTTATTAGTGAGAAAGATCTATAAACTGTACTAATACAGCAAAAGCAAGAATTCAGAGCCAGAAGTAGAAATATAAAGCAAGCCTCTTTCCTCCAAAATTCCTGAAGATACCAAGAGAGATGCCGAATGACTCCATAAATACATCATACATCATAAGAGGTTTACATTTACTTGGATCCCACCAGCAGCTGGCCTCGGCGGACACCAAGAAACAATAGCATCGAACTACAGGTAAGTCTTGTTGGAATATGTATTTCCCAAGGGCAAGGATACAGCCTGATTTTTGTCGCTTTTTCACCTGGATCCCCATTGATTTACAAGTGTCAGACACATAGCAGGGACTCAGTAAATACAGATGAAAACCATTCTTAATCTTACAGCACTGACCCTAATTTACAAACAACACCCCCCCACCCCGGCACAACCCCCCAAAACACAAAGCTAATATGAGACCAGCAACTAAGCCAAGGTCATAGAGTTTACATATTCGGAGTCAGGATGCAAATCCACGCTGCTAAAGCGAAGTGCCAGCCTTTCTGCCCAACAACCACAGTTCTGCAACCTGATTCTTGGGATGCTTTAATGAGGGGGTCCCATAGAAACCCCTTGAATACACTATGTAATTTAGTCCACGTGTTACCCGCTTCACTAATAACAGGTTAGAAGGCATGAGAGAAACTAGGCCATTTCTGTTCTCACCCTTGCCCCCTCTCCAGGTGTGCGCTTTCTTTGAGCCTTTCTGTACCCGTTTTCTGTTAGGTGTCCCATTGGAACCACTTGAAGTTGTTAAGGTTTTTTCTTCTTCCTCTGCTCTGCTGAACTAAGCCTTTGATTGAGGGGAAATAACAGGTTTGAAAGAAAGCCGTCTGGAAACTTAACCATAACAGATGCTTGTTTACAGACACCGGATGGAGCTGAATTGAAAGCCTCAGTCTGCAGTCTCAAACCCATGCGTGTCCGCTGACCAGCCCTGAAGCAAGGATCGCGGAAGGTAGCCAGCCACTGCAGAACCCGAGCGGCTCTTTGTCTTGTCAGGGCCACTATGGAGGAGCAGGATTCTGAGGCGGGAGGGAGCTCCTGTCTGCAAGAGACGGTTACTCTAGGTTGCAGCTAATTGTCTGGGCAAGTACACAGCAGAGAATGCCTGTTAAAAAGCCATGATGGAAATAGCACATTGATTTCTTATCTCCGCAAAAACCCAAACAGGGTGAAAATAGGCAGGATACATTCCTTTGTAAGGCAGATATTATCATTAGGATCTGGTTTCAGTGGAGATGGATTTTTATGTAAATTGTGGAGAGAAATATCAGGCAAAGAACTGCACAGCCCTGAGAAAGTCACACAAAATTAGTAACTTGAGTTATGTGGTATATTACGGAGCATTCTCCCAATATTCTCTAAGCTCCTGAAGGTATGAGCTTAGTGCAAATGCCCAGGAACAAAATTCATTTGGCAATTCCCTCATGCTTCACGTATGTATTGCATGCTTCATCACTGGAATAGCTTCCCTTGCGTTCATGATACACTAAACATTTTCATGTGTGAAATCACACAGTAAGAAATCAGCTGGGCATTTTAAAACAGACTGTACTCAAACCATAATGACAGGTCCGTTCATACCCTAGACTCAAACTGAAATGGGAGATACAAACACAGAAGAAAGAGTTGGGTGTTGGGAAGAAAAAGGCTGGTGAAGTTGAGGGCAAAATTCAAGTACATATTTTTGCAATGTTACCATGGAAAGAGGTTGAGGAAGTCAGAGCAAGACCCACCAGGGCCAATGGGTTGCATTCAAATGTCCGGTAGGGGACGGACAGAGGTGGAGGGTAGGAGTAAAACCATGTCACAAGAGTTCTACTATTTTGTTCTGCTCTCTGATGGTACAGGGCTATCCTGGGCAAGGATACAGACAACCATCTTACTGTATTAATGTACGATGTCCAAGTTTATTCTCATTGCTTAGTGCACGCTCACACACATACCCTCACCTTGGTAGCTGTGGTTTACAGACATGGGAAATTACTTTGTTGTGTACCCATGAAAATCGGCCTAGGTCTTCCCCCAGACAGATGTTTTAAAAATGTTTCAGAAAATATCAAGAACACAGTCCTCTGTTTTCTCTGGTCCTCCTACGAAATGTGTTAGTTGCAGAAGACCACCACCAAGTCCAACCTCCCCCTACTTCTCAAGGACCAGCCGGGTGACGACCACCCCTACCTTACCCTCAGTGCTTGCCAGTGGCTTACAAGGGTAATTTTTATCCCGTTCTTAGACTTTATCACATGCATGGATAGTAGCCAGATGCCATTCTGAGTGTCAGTATTGCTATTTCTCAAAAGGTACACATCTGATCCAACAACAAAAGTGATGGAGGTGGCGGGTGGGGCCAGGGACATCAGTTGCTGGGCGTCCCTTGGTCGCTGTGCTCTGGGGGACGCACAATGGCCGCGGCCGTACAGCGAGAGGAATGACAATGAGAATCCTCTGCAGACACACAATCTGGGGCTATAATATTGCTGTTAATACACTCTCATTCTTTGAGTCAAGATTAAGACATCTCTTGTGGTTTAAGTGGCAAGTGACTGAGATGATTACTTCTGTTTTAGCTAAATCCACAAGTGGAAAACAGTGAACCAAAGTGGTCAGATACTCAGACAGGTATATCATTTCTTGGTAGTCAGATCCTGCATGACAAGAATGCCTAAATTCCATAGAGGGTTGGAAAATGCTCCCAAGCTATGCCTCTTCATTGTAGTAAACTAATGAAGTAGGGTAGTAAGGTTCACAGAGACACCCAAGTTGCTATGCATCTCTGGAACCACAATAAGAACAGAAAGCTGATGTCAACGTATATCAAAGAAGAGAATTCAGCAGGTTTCATTCTGAATGGAAACAGAATGGAAAATAAGTGGCAAAGCCACTATTATAGCAGTAGACTGTAGGAGTCCCCAAAAAGCTGTGACACAAAACCCCCTCAGCACATGCCATTTCCAAAGGTAGAAGCTCTTAGGTTGGAGATCGGGGCATGTAGCAGTTTTTGCTAAATTCTGTTTTTCTTTTCTTTTCTTTTTTGGATACCCTGCACCCAACCACTTTCTTTCTGGAGTATCTCTCATGTGTATATAAAGATAGGGTGGGCCTATGTTTCCTTATAGAAGGCGTAGGGGCCAGATCCTGCCTTTTCAGTCCTGGGCAGGAAAGGCCTAAGTGCTCAGTCTACAACAGGATGACTGGAAACCTCTTTCCTGGCACCCAGACATGTTATAAGGTCCCTGAAAGACAAAACACACCACAGGCAGTGGCGGCAGAGGCCAGGTCCCCAGCAGCGGTGATGGTGTCCTATAAATGACCCGGAGGGTACCTTCCCACTCTGGGGCTACTGATGTCATGCCGGACCCTGTCCAGTCACCAAGCCAACCCCACCCCTCCCACTGATTCTGTGAAGCCCCGCCATTCTTTTGAGATCAGAGTAACATTTACGTATTTTACGTCCACAAATATCCTAACTGGAACAGACTTATCTCTGAAGCTGCAACTCATTTCCACACAACCTTTCATTTCAAAGTACAACCACATCCACTGCCACACTGAGCACCGTGAGAGGTGTCAGAGACCCCCGGGGTCACATCAATATGAGATATTCAGAATGACTTACGACAACACTTTTCATCTGACTCAGTTTCTCCACCTGAAAACATGGGTTTAAAGTTTGGTCTGGCTGATTTCTGAGATCTGTGAGTCTCCCATCTTGTTTGACCCTCACAACTGTGTTGTACATTGACAGGTAACTAGACAGAAGTCACTCAATCCCTGGCTTGAATTTTCCCTTCCATTCCATACTTCTGAGAGGGAAGAAAATTAGTAGCACTTCTGATACTTGTGGGACAGCTAGGACAAGAGTTGAGGGCAAGAACGCACATTGTAAAATTGACAAGGGACCCCTAGACCAGCATTAGTCCAGGCTTTTTTAGTGTACACTGCCATGAAATCAATTACATCCCTTCCAAATTCATGTGCTGTAGCCTAGTACTCCATACCCTCTGTGACTATACTGAAGGAAGGGATTAAGATTATGTGAGGTCGTTAGCATGGAACCCTGATCCTATAAAACGAGTGCCCTTGCAGAGAAGTAAAAAAGATACCAGACTCTCTGCCCCTCCCCCAGTGTGTGAGGAGAAAAGTGAGAAGGCTGCCATATACAATCCAGCAAGGGTCCTCATAAGAAACTAATTCCTGCTGGACCTTGATCTTGGACTCTGGGACTACAAGAATATAAATTTCTGTTGTTTAAGTCACCCAGTGAGTGGTATTTTGTTGTGGGCACCCAGGCACACTAAGACAACACCCCAGGCATTCTCTGAAAATTGCTGACAATATTAAACAAACTTCAAATAACACATTGGCTTCCCCTGTCTGCCCGTGAGGCATTCTTGTTGTCATTGTCCCAATGTATTTCTATAGCGCTCTGCATCTTGAAGTGCTTACAATCATTTATTAATGACTAGGAGAGGTATATTCCAGACTTGTGGTTTGGGATGAGATCCCCTAAAGTGAAACAGGGATGGAAGTAAACATGGGGCATTTGGAACAAGGGTAAAAATAAAGAAATTGAGGGTTCTCCTTGGGGAAAGAGATGCAGTATTTCAATGGAAACATCGCAAGTATGGCTACATTATCAATGTACAATGTGTTGCGGAAACAGTTTTCTCATGTCATTTTCTTCCCTAATATTAGTTTTTAAAAAAGCATCGTTCTCTCCTGCCTTTTCTTTTACTTCCTGCCAGTATGAAATAATTTTCTTAGCAAAGAAAATCTAAAAACATGAGATGGAATTGAAACTGCATTTGACTTAGAGCCAAAACTGTGTTCTCAAGACTCACTACTACTGTTAAGAAGGAAAAAAACCCAACCAGGTGCTTTTTTTTTTTTTTTGGGTCACTTAAATGACTAACATTTTAAAAGGGACCCAGGGCTTCAGCTGGTAAGATGGGGATGCCATCAGTGCACTCTGAGATTGCAGAGTGTGCAAATTCGCTTAAAACTTCTGGAAAGCAACTTAATATGGATTCCTGGGACCTGGCAGAATATCCTTAAAATTATTCCTCCTGAGATGAGCAGGACAAGGGCTACCAGAGACGTGAAGGCGCTTGTCCAAGATCACAGGAGTCGGTGACCCCTACATTCCGGCTCATAGCACAGAGCTTGTCCTGTTGCAGGACCCTTGTTAGATGTGTGACTAAGAGAATAGAGTACTTCAGGTGCTGAAGTACACCATTCACCCCTAAGGCATTTCTCCGCAGTAGTGAAGAGAAGGAGAAACTTGTATGCCCAGGGATGTTTCCTGGAGAGTTCATTACAGCTGTGAAGATCTGAAGGAATAATTATAATTGCTCCAAAGTAGGAAAACGACTTAATTTTTCCTAGCAACTTGATGAATCATTGGACGTACACTCACTAAACATATATTTGCCAATCCATGATTCTGTATTTGAAAATGCAAAGCCTATTCTAGCTGAAATTTTTAAAGAGACTTTTCTCAATTAGAAGTAAATTAGAAACCACAGCTTTGCTTCATTAAATTGCTTTTTGAAATCCACTGACAGACTTCGCTGGCACAGCAATATTATGAGGTGAAAGGAGGTGTTTGGCTTGGTATTCTAGAGACAAGCAGGTACCTCATGGTTGAGTTTCTGCTCTCATTTTCATTAAAATAAGCTCAATTTGGGCTACACATTTTCTTGACTTGTCAACTGAACCTGGACAATGAATCTCAAATTTGGGTTATATTTGTTCATTTCATCTCAAGATCAGTCACAGTCAAGCATCTAAACCTCACATAGCACTCCATCTGATCAACAGTCGAATCATGAAACCAGAGACCCTCAGGATCACAGAGGCCCCAGTGTCAGTCCTTTCCAACCCCCAAGGTCAGCGCTCAGACACTGTATTCAACACGCACACTGGGGCAAAGAGGTAACCGTGCAGAAGATGCCTTCAGACAAACTGCTTTCTCCTTTTGGTTGTATTTATTAATGTCACGTAAGAGGAAAAAGGAAGGGCACCTTCTTATCTAGGATGGTATCACGCAAAAGGCCAAGCCGTGATAACATAAACTTCATGTTCCAGTCCCAAGGTTTGAGTATATTGTAAAATCAGCATCCCCTACGGGTTGACAATCAGGTTCATCTTCTTCCAGCATGTGAGCTTGGAATATAACTGAAGCCAGACCTTCACATCCTATCCAGGTACTTACTCTCGGGACTGAAAACTTGCTCATGGTTAAGCGTAATTACATTCTGTTCTGCGTCAATTCAGTGAGTTTGAGTCTATACTTTTGGTTGCTTCCTCCCAAGAAAGAAATACCAGCAACTAGTATAAATAGTTGAACAGCATTTATTTGGACAGAGACATCCAGAATTAGTTCAGAGTCTGATTTTGGTTTTCTTTAAAGTGAAAGTATTTTCATTGTTTTCACTGATTATACAGCAATCATTGCTTGTTTTACTATATAAATGTTCGTTAAAATACTCCATTATCCCATCCCTAGTAATATAATCAACATTAAACAATTTGGTATATATCCTCCTAATTGTTGCATAACACACATTATTTTATATCCCATGTAGTTTATAACAGGATCTGTGGGCTATAGTCTGTGGGACTGCTGCCTGTGTAAATAAACATTGTACTGGAACACAGCCACGCTCATTTGTTGATATATCGTCGAGGCTGCTTTTATACCAGACAGGACAGACAGGAGGTGTGACAGAAACCACAAGACCTGCACTACCTAAAGTATTTACTATCTGGTCCTGTACAGAAAAAGCATGCAGACCCCTTCAGCATAATTTTTATTCTCTGTCGTATTGCCTGAAGAATATACTTTTGTGTTCATTTTATCTGGTCTATCTCATTCTTTTAAAGACCTTCATTGACTTTCAATAATTTAACTGATACCCAATTGATGGATATTTTACAGTATTTTTATAGGTAGAGTGTATAAATTTCAGGACACAGAGAATCAAGAAAGTTTTTTAAAATGGCACCTGGTAGAAATGCACAAGGAAATTGTTTTAGAAGAATGCACTAAAATATTTGGACAATCATTTAACAACAGGTTTTCCCTTTAGAGTTCAGAAATAGTTTAAATATTCTCCCAGAAAATCCTGGAAGTAGAGAAAGGGATTTTCAGGACACCACTTTATAACCTTATGAAGGAAATGGGTTGCAAAGCAGAGCTCAAAGTCTGGCCTTTATGAAAGTGCAGACATTTTCCATTACCTGAATTCTAAGGAACCGGTTTTCTCTCTCATTTAGCACCGCCTGAACTGTCACTCCCATCTCTGAGGCCTAAGCACTGTGTCCTCCATGTCCAAGTCCCAAGATCTTCCTTTAGGTGCTTGCTTCTATTATAAAGGTTTCCCTTCCCCAATGTTTTAGCCTGTAACAAATCCATCTGAATGTCCCAGCCAGCTGAGACAGTGTGTTTTACACACTCAGAATGCTCAAGAATGAGGTGCAAGAAGCGTGACTGAGCAGCTGCTGTAAGACGTTCAAGGTTTCAGCTGCAAGAAAGAACCATCATCCACCTCCACCCTCTGCCAGGTACCCTACAGGCCTGGTTGGGTTTAAAGTGTAAAATACATTCTAGTCTGAAGTAATGTATTAGGTTGGGTCCCCTCTGTGCTGTGTCCCCCATCAACAGCTAAGCAGAGATGTCACAGGTGTGTCATCTCTTGGGTTTCTGTTTAAATGTCACTCCCTCCAAGAAGCCTTCCTTGATCACCCGCTTCCAAGAGAGGCCTCCTGTGCCCCTTTAGTTTCTAAATTGGAACCTACTGGTTTTTGTTACAGCATTCATCACGATGTGCAGTTATTTTATTTCTGTCCTTAAATGCCATTCCAGTACTGTGTAATTTTCCAACTTATAAACACGGGTAGAAAAATTTGCTATTATATTGTTTGTATTCACGGACAAGTAGTCTTTTAAAACACTTTTATATACCTAGACTAATTAAAAAATATCTTTATTGATTTTAGAGAGAGAGAAACATTGATGTGAGAGAGAAACATCTATTTGGTTGCTTCCCATATGGGCCCCAATCAAGGGTCAAACCTGCAGCCTTTTGGCGTACAGCTCAGTGCTCCAACCAGCAGAGCCACACCAGCCAGGGCATACGTAGACTAATTTTTAAACTTAAGAAATTCTTGAAAATTTGGTTAACTAAGGGTCCCTTTCATCATTCTGAATGGAAATGAGGAGCAAACCGACAGGCTTCCACAGGGATGTGTCTCACCCAGGTAACATGTCAAGTTGCAGACTAATGACCCCTCCAGGCCAACTATTCAACATTCCTTTTTCCTAAGTCACACAAACCACAAAGGTAAAATAAACATCCTATCAAGGTCTACCCTTGAATGCACGACTCAAAAATATTAGCCAAATTCCACACTACCTTATTGAATTCCCCTCTTTAGGGAATAGAAAGATTGATCAGAGCTTGAAAATTCAAAGGAGAGGGCGAGAGGTAATTTTCAGACTTTTCTTCCTGGCTGTCAGGTAGGAAATAACAAAAACAGCCCCAACTCACGGGTGTATTTTATCACATTTTCCTATGTTAAGCAAGAAGAGCAAATAATCAACTTGTGAGAAGGGTTGTGCAACAGGCCTACATGTGGATGAGAAGTTATTTGCAAATTTTCTGGGACATGCATCAATAATTTCTGCAGTGGCCCAGCCACCTCTGGGACCGAAGGATGACAGCATGAAATGTCAGGTCTGTGCCAGGAACCGTGCTAGGGGTTCACACAGCCTGGTCTCCCTCATCTCAGACCAGCCCTGCACGCAAAGGCTGTAACCCCTGAGCTGTGGAATGAGAAAAGATTCGAGAGGTTAACAGACCTGTGGCTGGTCTGAACACACACAGGGGAAGGGCCAGGATCCGAGTCTAGTCATGTCTGTTCTCAAAGCACCTTGTTCTTTCCACTGAACAGAGGTGCCCCTGATTAATTTCTCAACATGCCTTGGAGAACAATCATCTGAATGAGGTTTGGACAGACATGAACCTACTTTCAACTCCCTGGTGTTCTGTGTGACCCCTACTTCCACTCACCCTAGAGGGGCTGCCCTTCTGCATTTGCAGTTTCCAGGTTGGGTGGGGAAGGAAATGACTCATGAGCAATTTCTTAAAAGCAGATGGAACCTCTCGGAGAAAAAGGTTCTGGGCAGGGGGCCAAGAAATATGAAGAGCGACCTAAGGATAAGAAGGTACGTGAGCTGCCAATTCCACGAAAATCAACCTAGAAAGTCACCAGTAAGAGTTTATTAAGCACTTATTGTATAACTACTCAACCTCCATCCTGGTTCAGCATTACAAAAGAAACACAGGCAGCACAGAACAAGCCATAAAAAATACACTCAAAATACCATTTAAAAATAACGCCAGAGACTGCGACATCATTTGTGATGTGATTATACATTGAATGTGATAAGAGTTCCCATTACTGATTGGCATAGGAAAGTTCTTAGATGGGTAACAATCTGAAAATCCCTATGTTAGACTTGATCTGGTCCTGTTAGAACAAGGGGGTTTGGTGAAAAGGGAGAGAGGGAAACTGTGGTTTCAGAAAGGAGAAGTTGGAAAATTAGTAAGACAGAGGCTAAGGAAAATGAGGCCCCTTACCTCAATCAAATAGCTCATGAAGGGGAGGGGACACTAGGAAGTAAGACAGCAATGGCAGCTAGATGGGAGTTGAAACTAAACTGTGGGTGAGGTTGACCATCCAGTAAAGCTTTCAGGGGGTTCACTCTTCGGGTTAAGTAGTGCGAGGTGCTGTTATACTATCAACTGTTAACCTTAGTGAATCTTAACTCTGTACTAGGTCCTATGCTAGGAGCCTGATATTTTAAATTCCTACTCCAGCCCTGAATGATAGATATGACTAGTTCGATCTTTAAATGGAGGCAATTACCCAGCTAATAAGTAGCAGAGTAAGGATTCACAGCTAGGTCTGCCAACTCTAAAGCCTATACTTCTGTCCTAACATGTCGCTTCCTAAACCTTCACAACTGCCCAGTCGTAACACTGATCTAATATTTGTGAGTGGGATCTCCAGTGTTGGAGGAAGGCTTAGTATAAAACAGTTAAGATGGCTTCCTCTTGTTCCAGTTAAACAAACCAACCAACACTAACTAGAGGTTGAAGTGGGGCTGGTAAGAGCCCAACCGAAGCTTAGACAAGTTCAGTAGTTTGTCAAAAGCCCATAAAACTTACTAAGAAACTGAGCATAAGGTCAACACAACTAATCTGTCTGCAGAATAAGAGGAAAGGGGGGAGGCAGCAGACAGGAAAACACTATGAATGAAAATGCAAAACTGGGCCTGGGAATTGGTTGGGAGTGAGCAGATAAGAGCTCTGGGTGACTAAAAATTTCTGCTATTGTCCGAAGCTTGGGAGACCAGAAGTGTATTGTCTTCAACAAAACGAGGGAGGAGGCTGTCAATGGAAGAGAACAGAAAGAAAAATGTTTTGAGTTGTTCCCAAAGAGAAGAATTTGACCACTGAAGTGTGAAATACTAGTGAGTCATCAAGGGGGAGAAAAATTAAACAAAGGCTGTTGTATCTGCATGTTGGGTCATTAGTTACCCTCAGGAGAGTGATTTTGAAGAATGGAGTTTGTAAGCAGTGAAGGGGGGAATCAAGAAGGTGGGGAGGCAGTGGAGAAAGAGAGTAAGGGTTTTCTGTTGCGATGTAGACCAAGTAGAAAGGGAAAGTAAGAGTGGCTTCAGAACAGACCAGGCATCGAAGAGTTCCTATCTTTCTAAAGGATAATGGAATCTTGAACATGTTTTTTAGGTATTTTTCATTATGGAGCTGTTGAGTGTATATGCTCTTCCCACTGCTAAGAGGCCACAAGTTCCATTCATTGGGGAAAAATACGCACCTGCAGAGACTGGGGATGTAAGCAACAGAGAGGCCGGTATGTCTTTTCTGTAGAGGGGACACTGAGACTCAGAGACGCCCAGCACAGGGACGCGCCTGAAATCACCGCTCGCAGGTAGTGGACAGCTGGAGCTCAGTTGTCATGCTGTACTTCTTCCCCAGACAGAGAGGTGCTGGCCTTGAAAGAAAGGGCTCAGCTTCCTTTGAATAGAGGAGGAGGAGCCAGGCAAAATATAGAGAGGTGCTCTGAGGATGTCAAGAGGAGGAGATGACAGAGGAAGAAGGGGAACTAAGAGGACGCTGAGCAAGTGAAAACCAATGGGGTTCCTGCCCAGGAAGTTGGCGGCGGGGTGGGGGGTGTCACCGAAGCATCCCAGGCGCTTCCCCTGTGAGCCCAGTATGGACAGGTCCAGAGGCTGCAAGGGTGGCTGCGTCCTGGTCCTGTCATTTTTAGCGGATGCCTCTTATGCCTTGTGCGATGCTTAAATCATGGCGAAACATTCATACGTAAAGATGAAAGGATGCTAAGGGGCAGTGATGAAGTTGCATCAGGCTGTGGCGTGACTTAACAGTCTCACATTACATATGCGATGGAAACCTAAAGGGAACATGGGAATACTACCTTGCACATCCCACCATCCCTGCACTACTGTTCCCATGGTGGACATCTGTATTCCCCAAAGCAAATGTTAAATGCCATCATCCTCGGCTTCCAGGAAAAGGTCTTTGTCCTCCATATGTGTTAGATAAAACGCCTTAAGGTGGAAAGTATCTGAAATGACCTTTGGGAGTGGACAGTCTTAAAACCTTTCCTCTGAACAACGGCACGTAGCAGTCTTCATCGGTCCTTCACCCACTGAGTGGAATCAAACATTGATGATACAAGAAAAGTGTACAACTGGGAAAGAAAGGAACTTGAAACGTGCTCTGCCCTCTCCTTACTGCCTCCCCCCATTTATTTTTCCTTGCCATTCTCCTTTTACTGTCAACGAACCAAAGCTGAAGTCAGGCCCTCAGAAAGAGGCCATCTCTGGCTTTACAGGAAAATACTTAATTCTGAGGACGAATTTCCCATAGGTGCTTCTTCCCTTTGATCCTTGTTTCCTTTTGCTATTTTCACTTTATTGCTCACTTATTAACTTCAGGCGAGTCAAATGTTTTATGAAGTGCTGGAGATATGTGTCAAGAGGAAGAGACCACGGTCCTTATCCACCCGAGGCTCCCAGACCAACGAAGGGGATGGACTTGAACGAACGGTGACAGGAAGGAAGGGGAGCCCTCCAGCCCGTGCACCAGGGTGGGCCAGGCACAAGAAAGGTCTCAGTGCTGGAACTACGGGCTTTGGATTTGAAGTCCCAAGCTTAAGTCCTGGCTTAGCAGCTATAAAAACTTGGGCAGGTAACTTAACCAACCTCCTTAAGCCTTGGCTTCATCCTCTGGAAAAACAGGGAGAATTTGCCCCTCCTCGGGCTGTTGCCAGCATCAGGTGATGTATCTCAGGCAAAGTGCTCGGCTCAGGGAAAGTAGCCAATAAATGTTGGTGAAAAGTCTGCTGCCTGGTAGGTCAGGGAAGGCTGCATGGAAGTGATACTTGAATGAGGGTGTGAAGGATAAACGTACAAATCATTGGACGAAGACTGAGGAAGACGCTGTAGGCAAGTTCACTGCAGAAGAGGCAGCTTCATGAGCTGAACTTGGAGGAGAGAAGCACAGGGCCTAGAGACACTCGAGTAGGTGAGTATGAGACCAGAAGCCTGCACGGGGCGCGGCTGGCGGAGGCTGCAGGGGTCCCACGCGTTCCCCAGAAGCCACGGAAGGTGCTCTGTGCTAGAGGCCTGGAATGCCTCCAGGAAGGACTGACCCTGACAATCCTTCTCCCACACTGCCTCTGCTGTCTCCACCCTCTCGGGCGCTCAGATTATTTCCTGCTGTCCACGGAGCTCTGAACAAGCTGACCACAGTCTGCACACATGACAGTCATTCAATCTTTTAACGCCACAGACCAGCTGCTGCTCAAATTATTTCTCTCTCTGAAAGAGGCATTTATGCCCAGAGGTCTTTCTTTTCTTTTTCACAGAGTAAAAAGATGGGGTCCCAAATACAGCAGGTGATATATAAACTCAAGAGTGCATAAAGAATCAAAAGGTGAGGTGATTGATTTTATTTAGTGGTGAGTGCCGGTCCCTGCCTTGTAAAATCAGTAAGTCCAGCAGTCCGTGGGGTCGCCCACTGGTGCCCGCTGTGCCCTGCACGCTGGCCTGGGCTCAGTGGGGGACACAGCAGCTAGACGTCACGGCCCTGCCCCCAGGACTCTGGCTGAGGAGACAGACAGAAAGAGGGATGTTGACGGATACAGGATTCAAAACCACCTTGACAACAGAATGGAAGTCATTACTCAGGCACAAGTTTTAAGGATTTCCTGTTGAGAGGAAGGAGATTTCTCGGGTGCAGGAAACACCTAGAAACCTTTGTGAACAAGCTGACTGGAGGTGTGGGGAGACAGGCTGTTTTCAGTCTGTGTTTTCTAGACTTGGCAATTTCATTGCTCACTGAAATTCCCAAACTATGGAAGGTGACAGCTGGCATGGGTTTGAAAATGTTCTGTTTTCCGAAGTAAGACCATTATATTAAAAGCAGGAAAACTTAGCCTCTACTAAGTAAAGCACAACCACTGTACCATGCACAGTGAAAGGAAAACGAGCCCAGAATGACGGGCACGCAGTCCTTTTCTGTCACTGAGTAATGGATTACCACATGCTCTGTGGCTTATATAAACACCCATTTATTATCTCACGGTTTGTGCAGGTCAGAAATCCAGGTCCAGAACCGGGTGAAGTCCAAGTGTCAGCTGGGTTGCATCTCTTGCTGGAACTCAGGTCATTTTTGAGCTCAAGGTGTGGTGGGCAGAATCCAGCCCTTTGCAGGCTGGAGACTCCAGCTCTGTCGCTGGTGGGGCACTCCTCGCAGGCCCTAGAAGCTACCTCAGCTCTGTTTCATGCCATCCCCTCCCTGTCCCTTGCAGGCTCCCAGGCTCTGCCTTTCACACTTGCTTTAAAGGGTCTGTGTGCTTAGGTCAAGCCCACCTAATCTCCCTTTTCATGAACCCAGAGCCAAACTGCTAAGTAACCTGAATGATACCTGCAATTTCCCTTAGGTGGTATAACATCCTATGACACAGCCACAGAGATGCTAGCTTGTCGTACTTGTAAGTCTTCCACCCCTTTGAAAGTAAGAAAATCACAGAAAGCAGGTGTACCCAGAGGGTGGGTATCTCGGGGGACATCTTAGATTTGTCCACCTCTGTGTATTTCTTCCCAAGGAAGTGACAAACTTCTATGAAAATTCTTAAACACAGAACCATCACCGTAGTTGGTGTGTAAAACCTGTATTTTCCATAAGTGAAACAAAGAGGACTGTCTGTTAGAGAAGATACAGATGGGAAAGCCTTCTGAGATGGAAGGAAGCAGGGGCCTGAGCTGCTCTGTACGCTGCGGGGGTGGGGCAGAGGCAGGATTTGAGGTTAAGGAGATGGAAGGCAGGACAGAGGACATTAGAAAGGAGACCCTCAAAGCACCACCGGGCAGAAGGCAGAGGAGGAGGGAAGCCCCATGTGACTGCAGGGGGTGGGCGGATTTAGCGGGAAGGCGCAGCTGAGGAAATGCCATGCCTGCTGGAGAAGAGGCCCTGACTCCTCCTGAGATCTTCAGTGCACTCCACACCCCCTCTAACGCTCTCTGTGTCACTAGAGCTTCACTGACAGAATACAAAGGGATGCGAAGTTCTGCATCCCAGATGGTGGAGGACAGAGAGCACATGCGCGCCTGAAGGCAGCAACACTGCCCACATACGTACTCAGGTAAGTAGGAGGGGACCGAAGCAGCCTTCTCAATAAATACTACATGTGCTTTCAGTTAGAATAATCTGGGAAAATAAGAGATGGCAGGAAATCTTAAACCTTTCTCCTCTAGGTACTTTTCCATCTGCTCCCCAAATAACTGGAAGGAAAAACCATCTAAAGACTAGGTAAGTGTAAGGACCGCAGAAGAACATCGAGGCCTAGCTCCATCCCCAGAGAGAAGGAAGGGATTCATCTGGGAGCTATGCTTTCAGGGTCCCCATTTCTAGATGTGGATGCAAAGACGGGGGAGCAAGAAAGGCCCAGGCTTTCACAGCTAAGTGAACAGCCACAAAGGGCTTTGCAAACATCTCTGGGTCTACTGTTACCTATTCCTCACACCAGCCCCAGGGGGGTAGTCAGTCATTCAGTCAGGACACAGGGGGAACTGTGGGGGTTAAATGACCTGCCTGGGGCTGCTGCACAGTTTGGGGCCGGGCTGAGATTAGAACTCTCCCTAGGCCTACACCCCAAGCTTCTGCTCAACCTGAACAGCGTTCAAGTTCTCTAAAACCAGCGGCTGCTCCTCGGGGACAGGGAGCAGGGTTCCGTTGAGTTGTTCGAGGGATGGGTGAACTGGGATCTGAAGGGACGCATTAGAGGCCCCCGATCCCTGGCTCAAAACCTCGACTCTAGGTTCTATTCTGAAAGCTAAAATGCAGTGCTGAGGCTCTTCTTCACTAGGCACACAGACAATAAACTGGGGGAAGTGGGGGCAACTTTCTTCAAATGAACAAAGAATTACCTAATGTTCCAGCAACTCCACGTCTAGAGATATCCTCAAAAGAATGGGAAACAGGGTGCAAACAGATTTTTTTTTTTTAAGATTTCATTTATTTTTTCCAGAGAGAAGGGAGGGAGAGAGGCAGAGAGGCAATGTATGGTTGCCTTTCACCTGCCTCCAGCCATGGACCTGGCTGGAGACCTGGCTTGCAGCCTGGTTATGTGTCCTGGCTGGAAATTGAACCAGCGACCTTTGGGTTTACAGGCTGGTACCTTATCCACTGTGCTACCAGCTAGCAACCTTATGTGTAATAACAAAAAAAAAAAAAAGGGGAGATAATCCTAGGGCCCACCAATGGATGAATGGATTAGCAAAATGTGGTATATACACACAATGGACTATTGGTCATACTTAAAAATGAATGAAATTCAGACAAGCCACCACATGCATGAATCTTGAAGACATTATGCTAAGTGAAATACAGGTAATCCCCATATAACACAGCACTTTTATAATGCACTTTTGCTCTGACATGTTTGAGAATTAGGGAATACCTTCATACAACATGGCATCCTAGAACACAGTTTCACTCTAACATGGTTTGAGAATTAGAGAACTCCCCGAACAACATGGAGCTTTTAGAAGCAAAAGAAATACCTCATTTGAAATTAGGGAAGTCCCCAAACAGTATGAAACATAATAAAAGCTTTTAAGAGCAAAAGATATCTCATTTGAAATTAATGAAATTATAAAGATCTCTCAGCTAAAAGCAAGCAATAAAAAATAACTGTGTTTTTGCTACAAGTACAGGATAGAAGTCAAGATAATGCTGAAGAAAGTTCAAAGTATGAAGATATCTTGTCAAAAAAGAAAACACCCTCAGTTAATGGTGCTTAGTAGTGAGGATAAAGCATTATTTTTTTTTCTAATATATTTTTAAAATTCATTATTTTTAGAGAGAAGGGCAGGGAGGGAGGAAGAAAGGGAGAGAAACATCAATGTATTGTTGCCTTTCAGCTGCCTCCAGCTACGGACCTGGCTTGCAACCTGGTTACGTGCCCTGGCTGGGAATCGAACCAGCAACCTTTGGGTTCACAGGCCGGTGCACCACCACTGAGCCTGTGGTCCACTGAGCCACCAGCCAGGGCGAAAACATTAATTAATACATATTACTATGTTATGCTTTTGGTGAAAATGACTTTAATAAAGAGATTTCTCTTAATTATAAACATATAATAGTATGTTTAAAAAAATTTTTTGTACTAGTTCTTTGTTTCGTATAATACAACTTCACACAACATGGCATTTTTTAGGAACCTAACAACTGTGTTATACAGTGGTTGCCTGTAAGCCAGACACAAAGGGTAAATACCGTATGATTTCATATCCGTGAGGCTGAGAGCAGTTAAATATATAGTGACAGAAAGCAGAATGGTGGTTGTCAGGGGCTGGAGGGAGTTGTTACTTAATAAGGTACTGAGTTGCAGTTTGAGATGATGAAGAAAGTTTGAGAGATGGGTGGTGACTGGTGATGGTTACACAGCGGTGGCACTCTACTCAATGTCGCTGAATTATGTACTTGGAAATGGTTGAAATGGTCAATTTCCTGTGATACATACTGTACCACGTTAGTTAAAGGAGCAATAAGGACCCTGGCTGCTTATACCGGACTGTAGGCCTATGAAGGCAGTGGCCACATGATTTGCTTATTATCAACATCCCCACTGCGTGCCCAGCGGCTGGAACACAGGAAGTTCTAGAGCTACTATTTGTTAGATAAGTGGAAGCAACCTTGGCCCACTCCGAGGGGGTGACACCGTGCCTTGCTTTTGGATAATTTAGTCAATGTCTGGGCTCTACCTGGAGATGGCCCTCTTTAGGGCAGCTTTCTACGCTAATAACAGCTCTGCCCAACTTTCCCACTGTCAGCTCTATCAAACAAACAAACAAAACCCAGAAACAAACAAACAAACAACAAAACAAGAGTGGACAGTTCAGACTCTACACTATTGAATGGACACCAAATATGTCATCTGGTTTAAGAATTTATCACGACAGTGCACAGCAGAGTATCTTATAATATTCAAGAATTTGAAAGATCCCCAGTGGCAGCCCAGTTCTGCCTGGTTATCAGCTTCAACCTCATTAATGAGAAATTAATTAGGGCAACTTGTTAAAAAATATTCTTGGACAACACCCTTTTGATATCCAGGTAAGAGGTCTAGGGCAGGCCTTGGGAACCTGAGCTTTTGTTTGCTTAAGCAGCTGTGCAAATAAGTTTGGAAACTTCTGCTCTATTTACTTTATGAGTGTATCTTGCTTCCCCAACTGTAAGGGCAAGAAATAGGTCCTCTACATTTTGTGTATCATTTATAGTGTCAAGGAGGTTAGCAGGTGCTGAGTTGAATGAGTAAAAACCCGGCAAGTACAAAACTGCACGAGGTTCTCCTAGCACCCATCCTATTCCACATCCTAGACCTCGTGACCCAAATGCAGCTTTTCATTCTGCTGCACCAAAACATGTAAATATAAATACACATAAGTATGCTTCCTTTGGAAGCAGTACCAACGAGGTTGATTATTCCTTCAGGTCCACATCTGTTCTCTCAGATACTTGGAATCCAGCAGGCTTATGAATAACATATTTCAAACCACAGGAGAGTCCGAGAGGCAAAAAGCTGAGCATTGTCAGGGCCAAGCGATGTGTGTTTAAACTAGAACAGCTGCAGCTATAAAGCATCAGTGTTACTTTAAACAATAATGATGTCAGTGATTTGAGTTATAAACAGCTCTTTCCCAGGCAATACAGGTTTTGATCAACCCCATTTCATAACTAGGAGTAGGTGGTTGGTTTTTTTCTGATCCTCCACTGCAAAATTTTGTCCTCATTATTTTAGATTGAGGTCTAAGTTTTTGTAGCAGTAACTCATTATTTGTGCTTCAAATAATTCTCTGCCCAGATGTCCCTTTTCCAATGTGGAGGCATTAATTTATAATTTATTGACACTCAAGTGTGAACCAGGCCAGCCTATCCTGAAGTCAGACAGAACTCTAGCTTTAAGAAGACCTTTAGTTAAACATTGTGGGGAAATGGTGAAAACAGTATCTTATCTCTGAGAGTCATAAACACCCCCTCAAGGTGGTTTGCAAAGTGCGGCCCCCAGGCCAGTCGCATTGGCATGACTTAGGAATTTGTTCAAAATGCAAACTGTCGGTCCTTCTCAATCAGGAATTCTGGGGAGAACAGTGACCTGTGTTCAACAGTCCTCAAGGTGAGTCCTCGATGCTTAGTAAAAAGTCTGACAGCCACTGTATTGGCATATTTATAGTGTTTGCAGTAACGAAACATGCTTACTTGAGGCATGTTATTCAAATGCAGTTGCCTCCACACCTTCTTTTCATGTAACCTCTATTGACAACCATGGGCTCGGCGGTGATGAGATATATCTTAGAAATCACTACAGCAAATGATGGAAAAGGAAACATATATTCATTGCACTGTTGGCAACATATAATGACAAGAACAAATATTTACTGCATTACACTGTGTGGCAGACCCTGGAAATACTAGCAGAGCTAACAGACATAACGCCTCTTCCCCAGGACACATAGTAGTAAGACAGATGAAGAGGGACATGTGGGAAATGTTAGGTGTGGTGGGCACACAGTATTGGAGGGTACAAGGGCACGTTAAAGGAACAATGGGCGAGTCAGTATTGCTTGGGTCATTAGTTAGCTTTGCAAGCCATCCTCATCCTTCTCTTGTCTTCATAACTTTGGCCAAGGGGACTCAAGCACTTGCCTCTAGCAGATAGAATCTGACTACTTCTTTCAGACATACTTTTAGGAAGTCCTGCTTTTAGTTAGGTCAAGTTCACCAACTTGAATATTAAGTATGGTTTGAATATTTATGTAATAAATCTCACTATGTAAGATCCCTTGTGCCTTCTGCCATGAGAGGACACAGTGAGAAGTCCCAGTCTGCATCCTGGAAGAAGGCCTGGCAAGCTCAAGGTCAGGTGGGGGCAGATTTAGCATCTGGTGAAGGCCTTCTCAGAGCTGTGAGAAATAAACTTCTGTTGTTCATAAGCCGCTCAGTCTGTGGTATTCTGTGATAGTGGCTGGAACAGACTAAGACAGCTGGCCTGAGAAGGGGCCACACCCACTCACACATAGGCCTATCTCCTTTGGTGGCTTTTACTCATTGGACCTTCTAAACCTCCCAAATCAGGCCTACAGCTTGGAACGTAGCTGAAGTTTGGGGAATAGGTGAAAGAGAATGATATTACTGGTACCAAGGCAACAAGAACCTGAGTTTGCACCTTAAGAAATCCACAGCCAAGTCACACCACCTATTACAACGACCTCCTTGAAGGCAGGAAATTTTGTCTTTTAGGTTCCATGATATATTCCTAGAAGTTGAATTAGTGCCTGACACACAGTAGACACCTCAAATATCTGCTTTTTACGTCAGCAAGCCCTTTGTGTCCGTCTTGTTTTGACTCGTGTATTAGTAAGAGTAGACTAATTATTAAAACAGTAAATGTTGATATATATAAAAGCTCAGATATGATAGAGGGGAACTATCCAACAGAATTTACTGCACTAATAGAAAAGTCCCTTATCTGTGTTGTCTGATATGACAGCCAGCTGTCTCTACACATTGACTATGAAGAAAGAAGAGCATTTTCTAGGGTCTTCTATTACATGCTCCTCTCCTATCAACTGTAGCCACAGAATATTAGTTACAAACTAATCAATCATTTCATTCCATTGTCCATCAAGTGTTCAGGCAGTTCATGCTAGAACTTTCCCTGTGGCAGGTTGGCAGATCTGTTCTCCACATCCCATTCTTCATTCCAGCTTTTTTGTGTTTCCTTCCCTTCAGGTCAAACTTAACTACACTGTCTCTTAGACTCTGCCTGGATGATGGCATTAATCTGATTAACATGTGGATGTGAATGAGAAGACCTACAATCCTACCATGTGATACGGTCATGTCTCCAGATGGCTCAAAGGCACATCGACCTAAGCGATTCAGTGCCTTAGTGGAAGGAATGACCCTGGGAGAACATTAGGCAGGGCTCTGGGGAGAGACCTACTCAGCATGGCAAGTCCTCAAACTTTCTGGAGCACTTATAAACGGGGGTTATAAAGGTTCGGGGACCTACAGCAAAATGGCACTATGTTAATAAATCCTTTCTCTACCAGCCTCAGGAGAGATTAAAATACCACTTCTCAAAAGGCAGGTGAGAAGGAGAGTAACAGGTCCCTTTGGCCAGAAGCTCCTCGATGGTGCTCCAGCTTTCGGTGAGGAGCTGTCAGAAATCACCAGCCCTGCTTCGCTGGAACTCAGCATTGACAATGCCACTCACTTGCCTGGCCATGACTTCTGTAATGCCCTGGGGAGGGTGCTGGAAGGCTGGTTAACTTCCCTTATGTTTCGGTCTTCTCTCTTCGTAGCTTCTACACTTCTAGGAGAAGCAGGGGCCTCACTCGACATGTGTGAATCTCCTAAACACTGTGTCTGGTGAGCCATAACGCCCGGTGAACATAACACCTGCTGGGTCTGCTCAACAGGGCCCACAAAGCTATGCTAGACAATGGAGTTCCTGTCCTGGCTGTGTGGCTTTGGGCAAGTCACTTCCCCTCTCTGAGATCTGGACCTGTTGTCTAAAACAGGGTTCAGCAAACTACTGTCTCTAGGCCAAACCAAGTTTGTGGTCTGTTTTTGCACAGCTTGTGAGCTAAGAACATTTTCCATATTTTAAAAAAACTGATAAAGTAAACAAAACAAAGAAGAATACGCAACTAAAACTAAGTGTGGGCCTCAAGGCCTGAACATTTTATCCGGCCCTTTACAGAAAAAGTTTGCCAACTTCTGATCTAAAATAAAGGCACTACACTAGAACATATATTTTTCTTCTTTTAAACTTCGTTCTTTCCTCACCCTCAAATGGAGCCCTCTCTCTGAAGTACAGGGAGTCTAGATAGCGAACGTGCAACTCAAGTGCTAGGCCGCTGGGCTGATGCAGGGCGAGAACTGAACCGCCTCTTCTGCAGGCAACGCCCTGCCCAGGCTCCTGTAGCACACTTTGAAAGCGTTAGACGAAATAATCAGTCAAGCCTTTTTTGGAGGAGAGGGGTGCTGACATTATTTGTTTTGGGGGAGGCAATAAAGCTTAGTGGTTAGTCCTTGAGCTTAAGGACTTAAATTTAGGCTGAGTCCTATCTTCTTACTTACAGGTGTTCATAGATGACTTAACCTCTCTAAACCTCCGTTACCAAAAATTAGAAATCACAATGGTAACCTGGTTCTAGGGCTGCAGCAAAGGGGAACAGAAGTGAGGCACGGACAGTGTTTAGTAGAAGGCCTAGCGACGTACCAGGAGAACAATCAGTGGGAGCTATCGTCATGACTGTGAGAACGCACTCTCCGTCCATCCCTCACACACGCCGCCTCTTGGAAAAGCTTCAACAATACCATCCAGAGGTCAGCAAGTGCCACTCGTCATCATCGTAAAGTCCTCTGCCGCGCTCCACACCTGGGAACACTCAGTATGCAGTAACCGATCAATACTCTTGGCAAAGGGCTCAGCCTCCTGCTGCTGAGGAGTCCAACAAGGACATAAAATATTTTCCCTGAATTTCTCTCCAATACCCTTCTCTTACCTAATCCCAAAGTCCTCCAGATAGCCCTTTGCGCTGGGATAATAAAAATGCACACAAAACCACATACATAAATAAAATATTTTGCTGCTAATGAGAGGCAACCCAGCAGTTTTCTCATCACTCTAGTGACAAGTTTATGTGCTCCACAATTGCAGTCGAAATATTTTTGCTATTTTCATGATTTTCTTGGCTCCCTTCCCAAGGAATTAATCATTTCCACAGCACCGGGGAGCAGCTGAGAAATTGCAGACATGACTGAATGACATGAGAGAGCATTCTCCGCGCCCACGCTGGAACTCTCCCTGTGCATGAAATTAAGTCGTTCTGGGGGACCGTGGCTTGCTGTGATTGGGGAGGTGTGGTTGCCTGCCTCCTCCAGGGCCCCCACTTCATGGAAAGGGTTCAGCGGGCCAGGGAGATTGGCCTCAGTTCTTCAGAGTTCCCCAAATTCTAGGTGAAGACATGTGAACATACTCACATCCTATGGCTACAGCTAAATGAAACTCCTGGTGTCCCGGGGCCTGTAGGGAATAGTTGCTCTGGGGGGCTAAGGTTATGACTAAGAAGAGAGACTCTTGTGATCAGGGTTGGAATCTGAAATTTTGGCCCAGAAGAGATTCTGGAGGTTAACCTTATCCTCCTCATTTTGGAAATGAGGATCCTGGAAACTCACACAGGCTTTGGGGAGAGACCACACATACATACTCTGTCTCTTGTTAACAAATCACCCAACTTCCCAATGACCCAGTTCCTCTCTGCAAGGCCAGAATTTGATTATGAACTGACAGCTTCCCCAGATGTGTCCCTGATTCTAACTCAGAACAAACCAGCAACAACCAACATGCTCCCTAACCCATCGTGCTGATGCCCTGCCTCCGGCTAAGTTTCGGTCCAGGGTACACCTGAAGCTCTCCCACGCTTCTGCCTGAGCTTGAGCCTCGGCCCAAACACAAGCGGTGGTGGCTGACTCCTGCTATTCAAGCTCTGGCTAAATGGCCTGTGCTCATGCCCACTTCGTCGGCCGCCCTCCACGGCGCACACCGACCCTGCACATTGCACGCTCATGGTGTCATACACTGAATAAAGGGCAGACCGCCTCCTGAAAGCCAGTGCAGGGACATAATTTTTTCAATCCACTGATAAGAGCTAGTTAACCAAGTCACCATGGTGTAATTACTCAGGCTTGTTTTAGCCAACAAAAATTCTAAAAAGACACTGTAAGTGTGTGTCGTGTCTGATCTTCTACGCGTTTACCCAACTGTTCCCTCCTTTTCTCATCAACTTTATGAACAGGGCAGAGTGGACTTCTCTGTTAAATATAGTAGGTACGAAGCCAAGGGCCCACAACACATGGAGGGGTCCACAAAAATTATTTAGGTTTTTTTTTAATGAGAAGGAAAAAAAATCTTTTACATTGAAATAAATATTTTATATATACTATTAGCATATTGGCTTTTAAATCTACATAGTTGTAGACTTTAATGTTGATACATTCCTGTGGAGGAAAGAGACCATAAAAGCAAAGCTGCATAGCTTCCTGAAGTGACAGCAGGGCCCTCACCTGAGGAAATGATGTTTGTCTTTCTTGTGAATGAGTAAGTAATGGCCACTATCACTTATCTGCTTCAGGCCTCCAGCCCACCCATAATCTCTGTCCTATGTTCTGGTAATCTTCGACTGGTCTTCCAGCGGTTTTCAATTCAACCCTTCTGCAGCTTTTGGAGATAATGTGTCCAAAATACAGAAGACATCATTACCCAACTTGTTAAAAAAATCATTTAAAAGCTTGAGTGGCACCCACTACTATTAGGATCACAATCTGATCCTAATTTCTAATCTTGCTTCCCTCAGACTGCCACTGCCTAAGTTCCCCATCCTTGGCCCAGGCGACAACTTCACACCTGCCCAGGTGCCCCTACACCTACGGAGAGCCAGTCCTGCTGCTCAGGTCCTGTTTCATACACCATGCCCTCAATAAGCCCTTCCCAAATGTACGACAGGGGCTGTCCCCGCATCTTACTTTTGAAGCACCCCGAGATCTGAGTTGACAGTAATCAATTAGATATGCCTGTTTTCCACAGTTTAGAATGCGGGCTCTGTTCCCAAAGTATTGGCCATGCAAAATATTTTAATTATCTTGACACTGGCTCGATACTTTTGGGACAGACCTCGTGCAGCCTCTTCAAGGGCAGGGATCAGATCTTACCCATCTCTGTTTGGAGCGCCAAGAACTGACATTTATGATGTGACAGGCCCATAATGCAACACTCAGCAGCAGCAAAGTTGGTGCGAGAAGTTAACTCTCCAGGCTCCTGGCTTTGCCTCCTTCTAACTCCGTGCACAGCATCTGTATAATAACCAGTGCAGCAGAAGGCAGCGGGGTGCTCTGCCTGGCCAGTACTGAAGTAAAACAAAGCGGGGCTAGTGGCTATTTAACATTGGGATGTCTAAGAAAAAAACAAACCAACGCCCCCACACCCCCTGATTATAGAGTTTGCCGATTGCTGTGATGTAAATATCCCCACATAGCCAGTTTGAGGTTATCAATGATCAACATGACTTACTGAACACAGAGGTGGGAAATGACACAGACCACACCAGTATGTATTATTTCCACCACCCACATGCCATGGTGTAAGTAACCTCAAGATCATACATAAGCATAAAATGCAATAAAATAATTAAGAAGGGATAATTTTTGAGTGCTTGTTACTTTTAATTGATTTATTCAACTGTGCATATGTAACTTTTTTATATTTTCATAATGAAATGTGTTGCGTAACTGACCCAACTGGAGAAATTCCTGGGAATGTAGTTGCTGGCCCTCGTGAGCCAGTCCAAACTGTCCCAGGCAGCATGCCGCTTGTCTGCACATAGACTACAGGGATGTTGGGAAACACATGACCATGACCCAATAACATAATAAAGGTACTGCTAGATCAAACTTCATTCCTTCAGGCAGGTTTCCCCGTGCCTGTCCCGTGCTTGTCTGTGACATGCGTCCCTTGCCTCATCTGTGCTCAGCACCCGCCTGTCTCAGGAGACCACAGGCTGTACAAAGTGCAAGACCCTGTCTGTTCCTCACCACGCCACTACTGGCGTCAGGCCCTCCATACGTGTTTGCTGAATGCGTAGATGGAGTAAATATGTGAGTGTCCTATTGCCACTCTATCACTTTTATTCTGCAAGAGGTGTCAAGTGACAAAGGGTTTGAAACAGGAACCATAATAGGACAAGTTTTTACTCAGGTGACCTAATGCTGCTGGCATGTGAGCAATCTCTGCACTTGGTAGATGAGCTGAAACCTCAACGTTGCCAGCAGAGGCCAATTGCCACACTTTTTCTGACAGTTTACACAAAACACTAGACATTAACTGAATCGAAAGGAATTATAGCAAACAATAGCCAGCTACGGGAGTATTGCACAAAGCCTTACCTCATTCTTATTGACAATTTAAGAAAGTGTCAACAAAGTAGAGCATATTGAACTTGGATATATCTTGCCCTGTGCAATTTCAAAAACGTGGTAATAGTAGTAAGCATATATAGTACTATTATCTGCCAGGCACTATTAATTAATTTAGTCATACAACTACCTCTACTGTATGGAATGCTGTTGTCATGAGGAAACTGAGGGACAAGGAAAGTAAATACCTTGCTGAAGGTCACAGTTAGAAGGTAATGGCAGTTTGGCTCCAGAATCTCTGATTTTAATTATTACACTATACTCAGGTGACCAAAACAATGCCCAGAATATCCCTGGAGCTTTATTTCTCTTCAGATAGTCCTGGTTGTCATAGCAAGAGTTTTAACCTTCTGAGGAGATTTCTGGGGTAGGCATCCAGTCTCTGGGTAAGATCAGGATCAGCCTAGTTTGGGGATGTTGGGGCAACTCTCCTAATCAGGGGAACAAGGATCAGGAGTTCCTGCCACCCTACCTCCCTTTGGGCAAGCCCTTCAGGGCAGCATTTGAAATAGGGACATGGCTCGCGGGAGGAAGAATCTGCTAAGCCTCCCTTTGCTTGCTCAGTTGAGGTAGCCAGAAGGGTCTAGAAAATAAGACACAGGGAAGCTTATCTTTGAACAATGGTGGGGAGAGGAAATTTCAGAAATGTGTGCCTCTTCAAATATTTGAATATCTGTGTACATGCACTTATGGGATGGTGATAGGAAGGAGCAGAAAAGTATTATGACAGGTTTAGTACAGGTAAGGAACTTACTCCTTTCTAGATAAGACTATGCTCTCCTTTCCTCTTCCATGCCCGTTACAAAGTCAACTCAGTATCTCTATGTATGAGTGATGAGGCCTTTGTAGATTGTACGAGTAAGTGAATTTTAGAAGACTAGCACGAGGACCCTCAGGTTTCAATATTTTCTATCTCAAAATACCTGTATCAGGTTTTCACTTCCAGAAGTGTTTAGGACATTATTTATAATACAGATGATGCCCTGGCTGGTGGCTCTGTGTATAGGTGCCGGCCTGCAAACCCAAAGGTTGCTGATTTGATTCCCTGCCAGGGCACATAACCAGGCTTCAAGCCCCGTCCCCAGCCAGGTCCGTAGCTAGAGGCAGGTGAACAGCAACTATACAGTGATGTTTCTCTTCCTTTCTTCCTCCCTCCCTGCCCTTCTCTCTGAAAATAATAAAATCCTAAAAATAAACAAAATAAAATACAGATGAGTTCTCATCATTTCTTTCCAGTTCTTAAAAATGATAGGTTACTAAAATCACAGAAGGTTAGCAAGAGTGAGAGTAAGGAAAATTGAGAAGTTGCACTTAGTTAAGAAAAACAGAGTTTTCCTGAAGAAGCTGGAGGAACAAATTTAATGAACTGATCCAAGCTCCGAGCTGTAATTTTAACGTAGCCCATGTGTAGATTCTGACACAATGGGTCTTCAGGCTGACAAATCCAAAATCAATCTGTAGAAGAAACAGCAATCAGTCATTAACTGATTTCTGATTTCATTCAGCCTCAGATTAAAGGATACCCCCAGGACTTTGCAAATAATAAATGATCAGTGATTGGGCATATTGGAAAGCAATTTGATTGCTGTCCACATCAGACTACTGGGTTTGCCAAAGATGGCCATCTGCTTGGCACCTGGCCGTTAAACAAGTCTGCCTTCCAGATTTAATCCACCGACTGCATTTTTGTTCCTGAATGAGGGTCCATACGTAGCACAGAGGGTCCATGGCACAAACAGAGGTGTGCAAGGAAACATTAGGGACCTTTTTCAATGAGCTAACAGTTCTTGGAATAACATTCTGAATCTCTCATTAGCAACCTCACCGGTCTGTCAACCAATTGTTTCTGATGGTAATTAAAATCACTGATTGGTGGTGCTGTCAACCAAAACCAAAATTTCACTGCAAAATTTCAATATGACTTCAATGTGAAATCCAACTTGCATAGCTCTTCTAGCTAGACAATCCATCAATATCCACTGATCCTGAAAAGATGACTTAACACAAGTTCATACCTATTGAGTCTTAGAATCTACCTTCTTCACCTCTCTTTTAGGAGGAAGAGTTAGAATGGAAAGGGCTGAGCACAAGATGCAGAGTTAAAGGAAACTTTGCTTTCAGAGATATCAGAACTGATGAGGTCAGCTTCAGAATGTGAACGGGCAATGGGGAACTAATGTCCTCCATCATCCTGTATATTTTGCTTCATGCCAAAGACAATATTCATTTCTATTTCAGAGTGTACTACATTCTCCTAAATAAGGAACATTTTCTTGGGGTTGTTTTGGTGCACTTTTCTCTTATTGAAAATGCATTTTCTTTCCAACATCTCAGAAAGTTATTTAGAGACTGTACTTGGTGCCAAACAATAATTCTGCTTTTATAAAGCAGTGTCATGCATCAATATTAATTCTTCATCTGCTAAGACAGAGCTAGCAAGGAATATTTTATCTTTAGCTGGGCCCTGTTAGTCCTTCAACTCAGTTCGTAGGGACAATACATCATATCTGGAGGCCCTCTGGTTATTATATAACCTCCCATGCATAACTTGAATTAGCAAGGAAATGACATATTTATATAGCAATTAAAAATATGTTTAGCATTCCCTGAGGTGCCACCCCTCCCAATTACTTAAGCTAGGGGCGCATTAATCATCTGGCAGGGTGTAGTCCAATAGAGATGGCAGTTCTTTCTATATTCAGTGGTTAATAAGGTACACAGAAGTGGAGTCTGAATCTCCACAATCATGATGTGCCACCACACACTGATTAGACTTGCACAACATACGCTTTTTTTTTTAACACCACTACTTGGCACTATCACATCCGCAGCCACATGAGGCTCACATGCTTTCCTGTTACCCACTTGCACAGTAAGACGGTTCATTAAGAGCAAGAACGACAGGTAAGGGGAGGCAAACTCATTCCCAAATCCCTGTTTGAGTTGAAAGTTTATGCTAGACAATTATCCATGGCTGTAAGATCGCAGGACCTGCTAGACACTCTGGAATGTTCATTCCTAACTGCTCATAAATTGCATTCTTTGAACTTTTAACTGCTATGTACTTTCCCAGACCAACATAACAAAACAAGAAACAACAGCCCTGACTAGTGTGGCTCAGTTAGTTGGGTGTCATCCCACAAAGCGAAAGGTCACCAGCTAGATTCCTGGTCAGGGCATGTGCCTGGGTTATGAGCCCAGTGTCCCGTTGAGGCAGGTATGAGAGGCAACCAATTGATGTTTCTCTTGCACATCAGTGTTTCTTTCTCTTTCTCCCTCCCTTTCCTTCATTCAAAAATAAACACAATCATTAAAATATATATGGATAAACACATACCTTTAACTTGGTTGACCATTCTGAAATACTTAGGGGGAGTGTTAACATTTTTTTGCCATACTAGGAAGGCCTAAGATGTTTTGTCTGATCTCTGAGTAATGTCAACGCAACATGGGACACCCCATCCTTCTGCTGCCCAGGGGACTCTCAAGGTAGAGACAGTGAAGGCATCTTTAAGCAGCTCACCATCAGCAAAATACCATCGGCACTGGGCCAACTTTTTGCTTCAGAAAACATTTCCATGTTCCTCATTTTATTTAGGTACATGACAATATTATACGGGGCTATTATAACCCCTCGTTTATAGTCGAGACCCTTAATTTTCTGAATTTTATCTGACCTTCTAAACAATGCACATTTAAAAAGGTGCAAACTCATATATTTATACTTAAATTTGCCAAATGTGATCATGTGGATGATGATTGTAACAACTGGTCACATGTATGGTATTTTCACCATGTGCTGTGTCACATCTCTATTCAACTTTTAACTACATTGACTCCGTGAAATCCTCACCACAGCATTTTATGGATGGGAAAATATGGACACAGAGGACAGAGAGCTCTCCCTGAGTCAGAGTCAGAAGTCAGTGGCTAACCTCTAACAGCCAGGCAGCAGCACCCATCCTCCCCACCACCCACACCCTACAGGGGCCTCCGGACAACTGGGTTCTGCATGGTGCTTTTAGTGCTGCAGGAATTCTCACGAGCGCATAAACTGAGGAGAATCAAGTAACTGTGGCATTGCCAACACACGTTGGAAAGCTTTGTGACCAATTTTCTATCTAATGGAGTAAGAAACATTTCAGTCACCATCGCATACTGGATTTAAGGATTTGAAGCAGCTGTATGCTCTTGGGCAAATCACTTATTCTCCCTCAACCTCCATTTTCCCTCATTCATGCCATGGAGTCAGTCAAGGAAAAGACCAGAGGGTAGTTGGGACAACTGTGTCAGATCATATACACAGACCACTCAGCACACTGCCTGGCAACTGTCAAGCACAGCTATAATTCTTCAAGTTTAAAGTTCCTTAAACCCATCACTCTGACTCTTAGCTCAAGGTGTTTCCTCGGCCTGGAAGACCCAGTGCACCTCTCCCCCCACCACACTGGTCAAAGTCCCTTACTGTCGGCAGCCAGTTAAGACCTCGCCTACGCTGACGCTGACAGCAGTTTTCAGATGGCCTGGGCAGGCCCTTTCTCTCCCTCTTATGCTCCCACACATTTTTCCGAACGTGCTTTCAGGTTGGCCCAAATAGATTGTCAAAAGCAAACAGCAATAATGACTGTTCTATTTAAAGGAAACTTTCCTCTCACTGATTTTAATTTGGACTTCAAAGTGGAGCATCCTTGTGAGGAACTGTTACTTCAGAGTCACCCCTTCTGCACCCACTTCTTTGCGTGCATTCTCCCTTGGTCCTAGGCTCCACACTCCCCACGCTGGAGACTGACCTGGGCCATACACAGGAAATGGATACGCAGGGAATCCCTGCTTCAAAGGCCCCACTAACCAGGAAGTCCCCATGGAGTCCCACTGCCTGCTGCCTAGAGAGAAATCAAGACTTTAAATTGACCGGGTGGCCCAATCCCTTCACTTTATAGGTGAACAACTGGAGCTAGGAAGGAGAGGTGATTGACCAAGGGTTACAACACAGGAAACTAGCCATGTTGGAGTTTGAACACTGTCCTCAAATTCCTGGGTATTGCTTTTTCCACGTCACGTCACTGTGTGGGTGCCAATCCCCGATTTCTCAGCCTGCGGGGCGGACTGCTGGTACTTCCAATAGCCTGCATTTCCTTATCCCCCTCATGCACCAGAAAGCACCCTGCTGGCCCAGGGTTACTGTGTGCTTTCTCCCCCAGCCACCCTGGCGTGCTCCCCTGTGCCTGGATCAACATCCCGAGTCCTCCACCTCCCTCACCGGAGGACTCAAGCTCCACCTCCGGGTCACTGCTATTTAATATCTACTAGCCTGTTGACTCCAGTCTGACTTGTTGTCCAGGCCAGGTGGCTTCTCTAGTTATCCAGGGCCTGAAGCGACAATCCCAGTTTACACATCAACACAGTATAACCTGTCTTTATAGTCTTATTTTAGCAAACTCTACCCTGAAACCTAGGATTCTTAGACTCTCTACCCCAGAGAGTCTCTAATGCCACTGATCGTAACAGTAAACAAAAACCCTGGACCATTTAAGATGTGATGTTTTCAACGTAGCCTTTATTAAGGAGTCCTTGTAAGTGTTCTCTATAAATAAAACTCTTAAGATTTTATCGTCTCTGGGCATTTAACTTAAAAAAGTATGTTTGTGTAGTTATTAAACAAACATTTACTGTTCTGTCTTCACTGTCCAGACCAGTGTCAGGCACTACAAGAGAAGCTTTATAAACAAGACTGATATAGTCCGTATCCTCATGGAATTCCTGTCCTAGTGGCAAAGGACCAAGTCATGGAGGACTCACATTGTAGTGTGAGAATGGCTGTGATAGGAAATCTCCATGATGATAACAGAAGCATTCAGAAGGGAAATATAACTTAGATTTAAGTCAAGGAAGGCTTCCTGGAAGAAGGGACTTCTATGCTCACAGCTAGTGGAAGAATTCAAGAGCAAAGGAAGTAGAGGCAACCAGATCAGTGTTCCCAGAGAGGGCATACACGCTCCAAGGCTTGGGGGGTTAGCATGGTCCCTGTGGGTACTGGAAGCTCCTACTCCACTCCTTGTGGTCCTTCTTTGCTTCCTTCTGAGGTTTACTGCTGGCAGACATATTTAACAGCAGGTACGTGACCCAAATAACACAACCTCAGCACTAAATATGTACACACAGATAGGCATATAATACACTCACACGCTGCAAACAACATGCAGTCTAGAATGAGCATGAGATGGGAGGTTTGACTACAGTTCCCGTATCTTTCTGACACACTCAGTCTTTTGCCACAATCGTACAATTCTGGCATTTAATGATACATTTTATTTTCTCATATGATTATCCCCAAACGCAAGCCAATTACAGAACCTGGCATCTGGTGCTGAATCGGATACACCATGCTCTGTTCCAATACTGGAGAAGTAAACCAGCTGCTTCAGACTTTGGAGAAGTGACATGAAAGTTTCTAATGTGAAGGGACAATCAAAGGGCCATTTTGAGCACATCTTTGTTCTGTTTTATGGGCCCTGGATCAACTTCACTTTAGGCTCTAATGAAAGTTTCCTTTTTAAAGACAAGAGAGCTGAGATTACTAAGAGGCTCTGTGACTTGTCCAAATCCCACAGCAGAGCAAAGGCAATAGCCTCAGGAATTCTGCCTTTCCCATAAATACACCCCTCTCCAAGCTTCTTGGTTCAGGCTCCAGGGTAGTATCCTAGTTAACTGTTCAGACTTTCACATTGCAGACCTTCTTTTGACCACAGTATCAGTCTTTGAACCAGGTGTCACTCATGAATGTTAGTTTATTCTATAACAACCTCTAATAAAAATGGCTGGTGGGCTTCTCACCGACAGGAATGAGTGTGGTAGTCGCTAAGAATACAATCCATTATACTAAAGAGAGCTACTCGCCAAGGATGGAATACTTTAGTTTTAGTGACTGAAGGTCTTTATCAACTAAACTAATAGATGTTTTTCCTCCCAAAACTGTACTATCACCTTTGAAAGTCCATACAGCATCTTATGGGAATCACCAGTTCTGGCAATCTCAAATTAGATAGAGGAATTTGCTTTGCTGATGTGTTTCAAGGAACAGAATTCAGAAAGGTGACAAGCTAAATTCCAGTGTCGATATATCCTCAACTGGATTTCGGAAATGTTATACTCCTCCTGTTAAGGTATTACAAGTCAAACTGGTATTAGTTACTACTTCTTTGTTGTTGTTTTAAATCCCTATTGTACCTCTGAAAAGCCACAATTTTTAGGTTCCGAGTAACAACCTATTGGCATTTGAGTGAAAATGAGATAGAAACACTTAGTAAAATTTAACCTTAATGTGCTAGTGAATCATTGCTCCAAAGTGATCTTTCCATTACTCCATGAAATCTGGTCCTCAGTGTTCTCTTGGTTCTTTGTGCACCCTGAGAGGTTTTAAAATGTCGTTTCTGACATAGAGCAACATGAGTGAGCTCCTGCAAGTTTCCAAAGCCCAAAAAGCCATTTTGCCAGGTTTTTTTTGGCCGAGGGAAGTTGAGGACAGAGAAGGGCGTGGACGTGTGCCAGATGAACATCTAACAGGCACTGACTAAATACCTGCAGATAAGTGCTGTGTGGCTGAAGACCCTAGGTTTTGGCATGAGACATATCTGGGCTTGATTCCTGCCTGCACTATTATTTACTTACATAATTTAACATTTCTGAGCCTTCTGTTTCGCCATTGTACGGTAAGGATACAAACAGTGGATACTTGAACAAGTTGTCAGAGCTAACGGAGGCAGTGTCAAAAGAATGTTTCTGACCTCTTGTTACTCCACTTTATTGATAAGAAAATTGAGGCATGGAGGATTTAGGTTACTCAGCCAAGGTCAAAGAGGCCTAAATGGTGGAGCTGTGGTTCACTCCTGCGCAGACTGACTCTAGTGACATAATCAACACTGTTCACTGTAAGTTCTTGCTGTCTGGCCCCAAACTCTTCATAGAGCCCTTTTACTTGCTGGGTTAAAGCTTTTCTTTGAGAGAATGCCTGAAAGCATACTCTTCCTAGATTTTGTTAATACTTCTACTATAGGCTGAAAGAAGGCCGTGTCACATTAAAAAAAATGTATACCTTGGCTGGTGTGGCTCAGTGGATTGGCACCGGCCTGTGAACCCAAAGGTTTCAGATTCGATTCCCCAGCCAAGGCACATAACCAGGTTGCAAATCAGGTCTCCAGCCAGGTCCCCAGCTGGAGGCAGGTGAAAGGCAATATAGATGTTTCTCTCCCTTTCTTCCTTTCTCCCTGCTCTTCTCTCTAAAAATAATGAAAAACCTTTAAAAAAATGTATTGATTTGAGACAGGGAGAGAGAAATCATTTCATTGTTCCACCTTTTTATGCATTTATTGGTTGACTCTTGTATGTGCCCAGACTGAGGATGAACTCAGGATCGAACTTAGATGATGCTCCAACCAACTAAGCTACCTGGCTAAGGCCATGCAACGTATTTTTTAAATAAGAAAAATAAATACAAAATATAAATTTTGCATGGATCAATTTAGGGTTCTCTTAAGGTTCAGGTAAGCAGGATAGCAATTTTGGTGCCTGGATTTGGCTTTAGTGATATTTATGCAGCATGCTGATTTCTTTATTACAGCATAAATTCTCTTTGAGACCCACAGGGAACACGCATGGGCCCACAGGACCCTTGATAGAGAGTCTAAAGTAGATGTTTCCCCTGGTGATTTTTACGGAGAATAGAAAATTAAAGGGAAGAGTTCACGACCTAGGAACAATAGCTTTAGCAAGCACATGGCCACAAATGTGCTTGGAATGGGCTCTGGGCCTGGGACAGCCCTGACTTTAGAACCCTTCGCTTCTGTCCAAACACAGGAAAATCATCTTAAACACATTACATCTAAAACAACTCTTCTAATGGACCCTTTGTCATTCACACTCAGATGATCAGATGATGCTTTTGTTTTTTTAAACCTAAAAGAATTTCTCAGTGATTCTGAGGAAACCTCCAAAGTATAAAAAGTGATGTGGTGTTCTGGATTGCTCTACTCTCCAGCAGAAAATCCTGCCAGCTATGCCTAAAAACCACCTCTCTCTCCCTATGATGCCAGCACCACGGTCCACGCTGCTGTTGTCTCAGACGTGGACCACTGCAATAGCCTCCTGCTTTGTCCGTTTCCTTCCTGCCCTTCTGCAGCTCATTCTCATCAGTGTGGCCTCAGCCATGGCTGCAAATTAAAAAATCTGGTCATCTCCTTCTCCTTTAAGAAGTGGCTTCTTTTGCTACTCAGGAAACAAGTTCAGAGCTTGTTTTGAGTCCCACCATTTGGCCCCGGCTAACTCCCTGCTCTTGGTCTGACGGTTCTATCTGCGATCACCCTGCTTCAGCCACACAAAAGGGCGCTCCTTTCTGTTCTTAAGTTATCTGTCCACGTGCCACCTCAGAGCCTTTGCACATGCTGGTCCCTCCGATGATGGAAAGCTGTCTGTCCACATAGCTGCATGCATAATTACTTCTTTCAGGTCTCTACTCAAAGTCACCTAAATAAGGCTTTTTCTGAACTAGCTAAACTTTTAACTCCATCCCTTCAACATTAGTGTCTAACCTCCATCTATGATTTATTTTTCCTTTTTAGCAATTGCCAATATCTAAAGTACTATGCATTTGTTTTTATCTTGCTTAATGTCAGATTCCACATTAGAATGCAAACTAATTATCTGGGCCAGATTTTCTGGAGGCTTTTTTTTTTTAATCTTCAGAACCTAGAATAGTGCCTGGCAGATTATAGGTATGCTTCATGATTAATTACTAATTAATTGATAAAAGACCAAATACTGTTTTGTTTTGTGGGCAGAGAAGCAGATACAAATACTTAGTGCAAAGTAGACAGTGCTTTATGGATTAAAAAAATAAGTGAATCATGAAATGTTAGTTATCAGGGCTAGTGGCATTACAGATGATTTTATTATATTTTTTAGGCTTACCTACATTTTATCATGTTTATGTATGATAAAAATTTTAATTCTTTGATCACCTGTATAGAAAGAACTTCAGTTTATACACTTTTTCCAAATATCACATCTTATTTTATCCTCTGGGTGGTGCACTGAATAAGATTCTATTCTCTTTTTACTAGTGAGGAAATAAGGTAAAGAGAAAATAAACTGATTATCCAAGACCTTATAGGTAGCAAATGACCAAGATAGGAAAAACATGAAGGGATTGATTCTTCTGTTTATGTAAAATAATGGAAAAATAAAAGGTTTTTCTTCTTGTTTTTTCAAACAAAGGTACGCTAGTATTAGGATTTCTATACACTAGGAGCTTATTGATGGTAATGAGGTTACAAAGGTCTGATTTACATAATGTTGGACATAAAATTGAAAAAATCTTAAAATGTGATGAAATATACAAAACATGAAGTTTACCATCTTAGTCCTTCTATTGTATTAAGTATATTCACACTGTTGTACAATCATCACCCCACCCATCTCTGGAATTCATCTTGCAAAGCTGAAGCCGTTCCCATGAAAAACTAACTACCCATTCCCTATTTCTCCCAGCCACCACTATTCTCCTTTCCTTCTTAAATCTGACCATGCTAGTACCTCATATAAGCAGAATCATCCATATTTGTCTATTTGCAACAGGCTTATTTCACTTAGTACAGAATGTCTCCAAGGTTTAGCCATATCATAGCATGGATCAGAATTTCCTCCCTTCTTAAGGATGAGTAATAGTCCACTGTATATAATAATATACACACACAACATTCAGTAATCTGTTTATCTGCTTCTACCTTTTGACTATTGTGAATAATGCTACCATGAGCAGTGGTATATAAGTTTTTGAGTCCCTAATTGTATTTCTTTTGGGTATATACCCAAAGGTGAAATTGCTGGATCATATGGTAACTAAAAATGATTTTTATAACAAATGGGGGTACCTAAAAGATAGAATCAGTAGACAACAGGTGCTTATGCCTACACTTTACCTGACTTGAAGGCAAGAGCCCAAAGTGTATTTCTGGCTTTATTTTCAGTGACAATATTCATTCATGTATCTCATTGTCTCCTGAATACCTCCCACACTCTGTAGACTCTGTAAGTAACCAAGACAGAAACAACACTTACTTTCATGGAGCTTGCCATCACTCAGCAAATACTGCATGAACTATAATAAATCATTCCTTAATAACTGTGAGAAAACCTAGTGCATATGAGAACGTGCCACAGACCAACCTCCAGGGTGGGGCAGGAGCCCTCTGAAAGAATTAGGATGTTCCATAATATAAACAAGAATTAGGCACCATTAAAATATCAAACTTGTTTTGCAGTGTCAACAACCAATTTGAGCCTCATTAGATTACTCTCTTCAAATTTCAAAACCATACTCCAATGATTCAGAATAATGTTGCCAATATTCAGATGCTCATCAGATGAATTAGACTAATTAAAGTTTAATTAAATAGTAGGTATTAAGTTCATTATCCCTACAACACTGATTTATTTTTTAAAGTGGTAGTTTGAAGATATGTATATCTTATAAGGCATTGGTGGAGAGACTCTCTCTACCTTTTCATCCTTTTGCCATTATTTCTCGATGGTGATAAATTTTGATTCTCATCTGATACCCAGCCAACATGTGACCAAATTGAAATGGGAGATTCAAAGGCCACAAATTTTCTACTTTCATCATTATCTGATGACAAATGGAAATTATTTAAACATTAAAAAAATAATCTTTTAAAAAAGATTCTATTCATTATTTTTAGAGAGAGGGGATGGGAGAGAGGCAGAGAGGGAGAGAGACGTCAACGTATGGTTGCCATTCACTTGCCTCCAGCTTCGGACCTGGCTGGAGACCAGCCTGGCAACCTGGTTGTGTACTCTGGATGGGAATCTATCCAACGACCCGAGTTCACAGGCCAGCACCCCATCCACTGTGCCACCAGCCAGGACTGAAATGTGTTTATTAAACTATTTAAACCAAGAGCACCATGGAACATGTTTGATGGTAATTCCTCAGTAAATCAGAAAATATAGCAGTAACTTCAATAAACTCCTTTTCTAAATGTATTAGCTTCTCCTAAAAAGTCCCAGTCACTTGTGTTGAGACTCAGTTGCTCCAGTGTAAAAAGAGGGCATGCCTGCTGTACTGACGTCAATGGTGGCTGTGCTAGAATCAAATAAGAGAAGTCGAACTGATAAAAAGATGAAATCAAACCTGCACATGACATGCACACAAATACAGATTTCTAGAGACAGCTGGTTGTTCATTATTCACCCAAGACTTATGCTCACCTTTCATATTTTGAATTTATTTCTTAGAAGCAGCTGCCCCTATAAACAGTACCTCTCAGCTCTCTGCCACCAGTCACGGTCCTGTGGCTGAGCTCTTGCCGATGGAATGAGTGTGTGTGGAAATGGTAGAGGCCAGTCCCATACAAATGTCCCTACAACTCTTTGTCCTCTCCTGCTTCTCTTTTGCTTGCTTGACAGTGACACCCAGGGTGATCTGGGGAGCCAGTGCAGTAAGAATGGCAAACCTCCTACAGCCCAGGTTCGGGAATAGCTGCAAGGAAAAGAGCCCATCCCTGGATTCCAGGTGTGAGAAACCTACCGTTTTGTTAAGCCCGTGACACGGCACTATTAGTTGTAGATCTAGTAACTATTACTGCATATACAGGGGAAATCAAGAATGTTTTAGACATAGGCCTTATATAAACGGCATTTTCCAAATTGAACTATGTAGGTAGTTGGATGGTCTATGGTCACTACGTTATAGAGCAATTGAGTTAAACAAATAATGAGTCTCCTCCAAGTATAACTTGGAGCCTTTTATAATCCAATATGTTTCGTCAAGCTCCAAGGCATGAAAAACACAGGTGTTGGATGAGTACTGTTCAAGCTTTTCCTGCTTGAATTCAAAATCTTCTTTTTCCATAGCATGTCCTGGGATGAGTATGTTTTGAAACACACTTTGGACAGTACTCACACAGTATGCCAAGTCTTAAGATTACTATTGTAGAAATGAGTGACCATCTGCTCTCTCCAAGTTCTGAGTGACTTTATCAGAAGCCAGGCTAGGTGACCAGAGGTAACATTACCGGTAATGCTTTAGGAAGTGCTTAAAAAATATGAAGGTTTACTGGGACAATGGATAATGATAGAATATAGACCATGGATTACATAAAACAGCAAATTTAAGTGTTTTGATATTTATTGTACTATACTTAGGTTAGAGAATATCTTTTTTTCTTAGAAAATGTATATTAAAGTATTAAAAGCCAAAAGGCATAATATTTTCAATGTACTCTCAAAATTTGAAGTAAAAGCATATATGGAGGGTGGAGAGACAGAAGAAAACTAAGAGTGAAAGGTTAGGAGAAATTAAAAAGGAGAGAGAAGAGAAGGGAAGAAAGGAGTGAATGATAAGCGAACAAGGTAAAATGTAAGTTAATGGATTAATTTTGGTTAAACACCTTTTGAATGTTACATGTGCTAGGTTTATGTTGCTCTTGGAGGGGAATGACTGCAAACTCTGTAGTTGCTGACCAGGCAAATGACCGCCATTTGGCCACCCAGTCAAGCTGACCAGTGGTGGTATTACTCCTCCGATTATTTGTGTTGTGCTGTAGTTGGTCATTTGTTCCCTTCCCCACAGTTCTGAAGATTCCCAAATGCCAGACACTGCTATCAATAGGCATAGATATCTGTGATGCTGTTTCTGGGTAAAAAAAAAAAAGCCCTTGTGAGTCAAAAATACATTTTGGGCTCTGTTGTTACGTGAATAATACAAACACGGAGGATACTGATCGCACACTTGCATTTTCAACCCTTTCTTTCCTCCTTCCAGCATTCGCTCCCACTTTCTGGCATCGTTTCTCTCTCTCTCTTCCCATGTGGTCAGTTACTGCCTTTAAATTTTTTTTTTTAATTTTTATTTATTGATTTTAGAGAGAGGAATGGAGAGAGAGCAAATGGATTTGTTGTTTCAATTACTTATGCATTCATTGGTTGAATCTTGTATGTGCCCTAACTAGGAATCGAACCAGCAACTTTAGCGTATCCGGACGATGTTCTAACCATCTGAGCTACACCATCAGGGGTTACTGCCTATTTTCATCATATTTACTGCCTGCCACAAACAAAAATAAAATAGCCATTCTTGCCACACCTTCTCCTCCAGCTTCCATTCAATTGTTCTAGTCTCCTTCAGAGCAAAAATCTAAGGTCTTGGTTTCTACTTTCTTGCCAATGCAACACAGGGTGGCTGGTCTTCCAATGCCCGTTCCTCCATGATGAGCAGTGGGTAATGTGCTAGAAGCAAGAACCATGAATCCAAAGGAAAATATCCATAGGACAACATCTTTTGATCCGAGTTAACAAAGCCCTCCCCTTATGTGCCTTATTTTACTGTGTAAATGGCTTTAAGACAGCTGGAGGGGGTAGTATTCCAATTACAACTGCAATCCATTCAATTTCATTTGGTGCTAAAATTCTATGGAAATTAAACATTATTATAGTTAGAGTCATGGCGATTTCTGGAAATTTAAGATCTGCTCACTGTGGCATTCTCTAAAATTAGGTCTAATTTCTTTTGGATAATAAATGGTTTCATGGAGATGGAAAGAATCCTGGTGAATTTCCAAAGTAAAATGTGTAATAGGCTCTTGTTAAATTAATTCTCAGATGGAGTGAATTTTCCAAATATAGGTTAGCCCTGGGCAGTCTTAATGCATTACTTACTTTTAAGTGATTAAGGGTTATTTCTACCAAATCAATAGAAGAAGATATACTAAAATCAGCATTGACTGAGGATAGATATAAAAATAACATGAGATCATGTTTTCTTTAAAGGTCCATAAAAATCATGGAAGGTTAAATAAAAAGGAATGAAAAATGAACTGTAATTGGATTGGCAAGTGTCTTCCCTTATAGATATATTTTAGAGGAAATTCTGCACTTCCCCAGTAAATTATCTGGAAGACATGAATGCTAACACCATAAATGAAACCTATTCTAATATCCAGACACCTAAATTATGACTGTGTAGTGTGCACTTAAATACCAAATACAGCTAATGATTAAGAATCTCTATTTCATCCCTATGGGGTGGTACAAAAGAAGATGCAAATCTGTACATTTCTCCATATAAAAAAAAAATGCCACTTTGATTAGGACTAGGACATCTCGGGCTGAAAACACAGGGAAAATGGATAATACATGATTGAAATCAAGAAAGACAATAGAAGAGAGAATGCAAAACTTCCGAAGTTCTTTTAGCTGGAAAGAGATGCACAAACTAAAATTTAATATTGAATGGGTAGAAAACTGCAGGTACTCAGTACCATGACAAAATGCTGAACACTGTTCTAGAAGCTTCAAAATATTTAATTCATAGGAGAGAAAGGTAAGTCCCACAGTTCTAAGGTAACCAGCTAAAATAACCCGTTCCCTCAAAGCATGATTTTTTCTGAGTAAATTCTTACTCTTGCCTTTAAGAAATAAAATATGGGTTGATGTGTATACATTGTTGCCATGAAAAATATATTAAATAGTCCATAAATGATACTAAACTGTGATGATCTATATTGTTATAATTTATGAGCAGCCTGAAGGGAGAAGTTGGCGAAATCTAAAAGCAATGAAAGTCTTCTTTAGTATATATGTACATCTCCTTTACCTAATCATCCACCAGAGAGCACTTAGGTTGTTCCTAGGCCTTCACTATTGTGAATAATGCTGCAATGATAGAGGTATATATATATATATATGTATATATACCTCCCTCTCTCTCTCTCTCTCTCTCTCTCTCTCTCTCTCTATATATATATATATATATATTCATGGATAATTGTTTCCAAATTTTGGGGTAGAAAGTCAGAAAAGGAATTGCTGGGTCATATGGTAGCTGTAGTCCTAATTTTTAAAGAAACGTCCATACTGTTTTCCATTGTGGCTGTACTAATGTACATTCTCACCAATAAATTTAATAAAGCACACATGAGTGAGGGAATGAATGAACGAATACAATTGAAGATTACTTCTTGGAGAAGGTAGATGAAATGAGCCCTGGCTGACAGGAGCTGACAGGTTATGGGTAGAAGTAAAAAGCTACTCCCTGTTGATACTATCAACCATCTTATTGTATCACATATCTGTTGAAAGGTATGCCAAAGTAAATCATGCAGAGAACCGCAGGATGAAGTTACTACAAAGCATAAATCCCAGTATGCCATACCTTTTGAACAGTCATACATTTCCTACATTTCCCCGTTCTTTAATTTTGCTCTTTTCTGTTATAATTGCACAGCTAGCGTATGTTCAAAGAAGCCCCAGAAGAGATTACAAGTTCATCACTAGGAACCCCTCTAAAGCCACCCAATTTTGCCTCAACTTTCTTGAGACCTCTACTCTGAATTATTAATACTGTTTTATTTCCCAATTGTTGAGAGAATTAAGCAAAACTTGGTGTATTTTTACACTGACTGATGGGGACATGGAAATGCCAGCCATCACGCAGTAATAGCTGGAAGTGTTGGTTGCCACACACAAGTTAAAATTCAACATAAAAAGCAGGCAACTGTTGCCAGTATGCCTTGTACGTATTGTCACATGAAAGTGAAAAGGGTACTGTAAGCGTGAGCCCCAAAGGCACAGAGATTGAAGGAGCACATTCATGGGACAGGACTACGTCACCTGTAGACAATGGGCGACCATTCCTGGAGAAATGGGAATAAAGGGACCGTTAGCAGGACAGCTCGCCTAGGCGGCCTCCTAAGCTGGAGGGCTTTCATCATAGAGAAGACATGTGGGGGCTGATGACCATTTTGAGGACGGAAGTGACACGAAGAGGCAGCAGTGAAGCAAGATTTGTTAGGCGGGCCGGCCTGCGGCAGCCAGTAACAATAAGATGAGAAAGGGCAGTGAACGAAGGCCAGAGGGACCTGAAGAAAAGAGTTCAAAGGAGGTAAATTTCCCTCCTGCTCTGAGAGACAACGTGGTGACCAAAGACAGCCAAGGAGTAGACTCGCAATTTGAATCCAGGCTCCTCGCCCGGCTTCTCTAAGGGGACAATCCCAGCATCAGGGATTGTCTGTGGCTTGAGTCCTGTTTCCGCGTGGCCTCCAAGAGGAAACCGCAGCTCATGTCACTCATGTTAATTCACTACTTTCTTCCTTGTGCTTCACCCCTTACAAGTATTATGAAAGAATTAGCAGTGTTCCCTGCATCAATCCTAAAACTGTTGGTCTCAGTATAAATAGTCTTCAGGATTACTTTCATCCCTCAATTTACAATATAAACAATTGCTCCTAAAAATAAACATCTTCAAGGGCAAGTTAAAAAAGATCTGGTTTTGCATGATGCTAACAGCAGAGGACCGCTGACTTGCTCTTAATCCTGCTTAAAATAATCTCCGGGCAAGGCCAATATAGGTAATGTTCCCTGTATTTAGCAGGAAGGTGAAAAAAAGAATGAATTATCATATTTGTACTCACAGGTTTCCTAAATAAGGGAAAACTTGCTCAGGGACTAGGGGAGGGTAAAAATAGAAACCTAAGTTGGCAACTGCGTATCATCTAAAAAAATTGTTTTTCTTTTTTTTTCCTCCTCCAGTACATGAATCATCTACTTGTTGGTTAGCAAATGGGGGAAAAATACAATAAATCCTCCGCTGGCCTCCCACGGAATGTTAGTAATTAGAGTCCCATTATTTTTAAATGCATACAGCCTTGCTGACTACATTAATATTACACTTTGTCATCACTCTTGTTCTGTTGGGTCACAAAACCATCCCTGCCCCCTTTTCTGGTTTCAAGTAAAGTCATACAATGATCTCTTTTCAAAAACAATCCCCGCTAAAAATACTATGCATTCATCTGTACCCCACCTTGAAATATGCATGCTTCAGCCTTATACAACAGTTTTCCTAGTGACAATCCCAGCAAGTGACAGAAGGGTTCACATGCTGACATCTACTTACTGGAAACTTATTTTCAGACACAACATTGTAAGTGAATCAAGTGCATACATCACTCATCAATCACTGAAGTGCAGAGAATAGTTACATGCCCTTCATGAACTACCGTTTTAACTCTGACATCACTTGCACAGGCAGGTTACCTCACCCCTCCAAACCTCAGTTTCCTTGCCTGTCACCTTGTGATAAGTGTTCAAGCTCTTGTGAGGTGGGAATGAGGTAAGGAGCATGAAGCTCCTATTGTCTTTGACATAAATCCCCTTCTTCCCCACGAGTCACATGCACTCCTCTTGGAGGACTAGCCTCAATCCCATAGACCCACCCCTTCCCAGTGCCCCTGGCTTCACCGGCTTCTTCACTCTTTTCAGCATGGCCAACCAAGTTCTCCTTGTCTAGAGTTAAGCCTCCAAAGTCTTTGGCCTAATAAATAATTATTTCCAAGGTCACCGAGCAGAATCTGCCATCTTAATCTTGGATGATTTCTGGAGAGAGACTGACCTTTGGGGAAGGCACCCTTTGAAAGCCTCTGACTCAGGCTGTGAAATGCTGAATTGTTAACAATCAAAAGCAGAAAAGAATTTAACCAAGTTAGACAACCTGTAATAGCTTGTGTGACTGGGGCCATGAGGATCATTTGGGTGTAGTTCAGACCAAACTAATAACTGTGAAGAGAAGGCCCCTGAAAACAAGCAGACTGATTTCAGCTTTTCTATTTCCACTTTCAAACCCATTTGGAACTTCTCCAGTGTCTTCCTAGGTTGACATTTTTTCCCACATCAATTCGTTCTAATTAGTCAAGTAGCTTTTAACCTCTAAAGGCTTTTTAAAAATAGCCTTGCACACTGACAGTCCAGAGTTTGCAGAGCAGAAAAGCTAATGTTAGAAACTACAATCTAAATCTTCCTCCCTTTTTTAGGTTTCTATTAAATGCTTATAAAGGCTAATAAGGTAAACATAAATGAGTGCCATGCATGGGGGTACACAACAGAGTAGTGAGGACTGTGGTAAAACGCAGGGATGTGCATTTCCTCTAAGGGCTTCCCACATCAATAACAAGTGTAATAAAAATTGTCTATACCCTGAAGGTCCACTAACACTCTGCTAGCCTGTCTTGGCCAACTAGCAGTTCATGATTTCCCATCAAATCCAAACCTTTCATTTCAGAAATAAAAGCTTATCCCAGAGAACTCCAAGTGGATTGTTAGGCCACATTAGATGCAGACCTGCCAGTGGGATCTCTTGATGTTTAACCCCGAACTCCCAACTTCCTTTTTAACTTATTCCTGAACCCTTAGGTGACATGAGGAAATAACGGTACCATAAACCCAAGTCTCCACGGAGAATCAACTATCTTCACAACTCAGTTCTAGGCCCTGGGGTGGGTAAAGAAATCATCAATTTACAACACTTCTCCTGAAGATGATAATTATCTGTTACCTCTTTTGTTAAACCTAAACCATCTCTCATACATACAGCCACCCAACAAACATATAAAGATCACTGATGTCCAGGGAATCTCAGATAGTCTACCTCAATACCTGCAGGTAGATAATGTGTTACTACTAGTTAAATAAAGTAAAGCATTAAAAAAGTATTGAGTAATAAAGAAGCTTGTCTCATTTTTTAGAATACAGGTTTTCTTTGGAAGAGGTATTTGATATTATAAGGTAAAATAATAATATAAGTAATTCACTACAGACTGTACATGCTAAGCTCATTTAAGAGAAATCCCAGTTTCTGATCTGCAAAAACTGAAATGTGTGTTTGTGCTCCTTGGGAACCTACTCACTTGAGGAAAAAAAGTGTTTAAACTGCCAAGGAACCAAGAACAATGGTTTTCACATAAGGATACAGATTCCACATCGTTTCTGAAGGTCAAACTTAGCTCAGATAAGTCATGCTATTTGTCCCTGGCACAATGTCCCTGCTGCGTCACCCAGCCCAGATGGCACCTCCAGCAGCTATTTTGTTTTCAGCAGCAGCCACAGCAGAATGGGAGACGCCAGCATGGCTCCACCCCAGCTGAGCCTGCCTCCAACTCCCTGCTTAGCTGTGGTTAGAACCAGTCACCATGACTGAATGTAGCACAATCCAGTGGGGACCTCCCATACCACTGTTATGAGCGGGCAGTGAGAAATGTCTTGCTATATCTACTTACTTGAAGACCTATGACTAAATGGTCTCCTGCATGTTCATGTATACTATAAGCCTACATGATTGTTTCATGCTAGAATTAGCAAATTATACCTAGACTAGGTCTTTTACATTCATCTGAATATCCTTCTTGCATGTCTGTGTAGTGCTTTCTGTCTGTTGCTTTTGAATTTACCATTTCTTCCTCCTTGCCCTCAGGATTGGAGAAATACACTCTTCATGTTTTTGATTTTGCAATTTCTTAGTTCACATTTCACTTACTATTCAAGTGAGACACAATTAAAGCTTTTTGATGGTTCCTATGAACCATAGACTTGTGCACAAATTTCTGTCCTCATCCTTCCACCCCTGCACCCCCTCTCTACCCCTTTGGGGGCTTTATAGATGCAGTGCGGCATCTAGGATACCAGTGTTAGAATATTTTACAGAGTGTATCCTTTTTATATTTTTATAATTGCATTTCATAATTTCAGAAAATGCTTAAAGCTTTCTCATATGCCAATGGTTCCAAAGTTTACCCAGAAGTCCTTTTATACCACAACCCTCTCATTTGGGGGTTTTAATTTGTATTTAGTTTTCATCTGGCTGAAGCAAACATGGGAGGTGGAAAGTACATTTTGTGAGGCTTGGAATACATGAGAAAGCATCTTCATTTTTGTCTTACAAGGTAAACAACTTATTTTTGTCTTACAAGGTAAACAACTTCTCTGGCTACAACATCCTTGGGATGTATTATTCTCTCTAGAAATGTCTAGACATTTCACTGTTTACTGCTTTCCTCTACATAAGACTCCTTTGATCAGCATGACTTCTGTTCTTTTGTAAGATGTTTTTGTTCTTACATGGAAACATACTGTATTTTCTCTGAATGTATCTGGGTGTATCTGGGTGTGGCTGTCACTTCTTTTATCTGTCTCTCAATGAAACCTTATAATATGTATGTCCAGCTCAGAAAAATGCTCAATTATGTCTTTGAAGTAGTAGTTTCAGTTCTAGTCTCTTCCTAAAAAATTTCTATAGGTTTTAGGAATTTCTACAATTTATTCTCTAGCCACCATTTTATCTTTATTTTCTTCTGCTTTTCCTTCCTTATTCATTCTGAAAAGCACTTCATTTAACTCTTTACTTGGCTGACTTAATTTTCCTCAGTACAAATCTTTGCTAAGATCAAAGTGGGTTTAAATTCTGTCATCACCTTTTTTGCTCCTTATGATGGATGTTTCCTGTGTCATTTCCCTTGACTCTATGGCTTCTCCGGCTCTGCCTGTACCCCCTCGATGGAGTTCTGTCCTTCCAGGGAGAAATCGCAATGGCCGCTCCCTCTTCTGCTACTGCCCACTCTGTAGTCTTCTAAATCTCCCTTCTGGTTTGTAAATTAATCATGTTCAGCAGTGCGCTTTTCCTCCACATCTTTGGGATGATGTTCTTGTTCCTTGTAGTTTTGTTCACAGGCTCTGTGTGGCCCCCATTCACACAAGGGGAAAGACCTCCACAGCTCCCGCTGCTGTGAGGCACATGCTCCGTCCCTGTGGGCACTTCCTGGAGCCCCTTCTTGCACCTGCAGCTCCAGGCTTCCTCCAGGTGTCAGGTCTCCTCTTTCCCACTCTGGACAGTGAAATTCTTGAAGGACCACGTTTTCCAGTTTGCATGGCTACTCCAGTCTCCTCTACCTTCTCTTTCATATGAGGATCTGCATATACCAAGACACAAAGTATTTTGGCCCTGTTCTATTTCTGGCTGCTGTATTTTGAGGATTAGGGCCTCTCACTCATTCGTGTAGATGTACATATGGATGTATATTTATGTGTATGTAATGCATGTACATGAGTGTATATGTGTGCTTACGTGTGTGCACATATGTACATATATGCATTTATTTTTATGTATGTGTATCAATGTATGTGTTGGGGTACATATGTGGATCTGTGTGTACATATATGTTACACATATGTATATACATGTTAACATGTGAATTGAAGAGCAGATTGACTCAGAAAGAACACCCATGAAGAAGAAAAAAGGCCATGTTCATCTTTCTGGTCGCTGCTGATACCGAGTTTTGCATCTACAGCACAAATACGGGTCCAAAGATCAAGCACCTCTTAAGGAACCTCTGGTAAGAGGAGGAATTCTCTGTTTCCAAGGTCCTAATATACAGTAGCTTTCATTGTGTCCTTTGACGCAGTTTCATATACCCTGAAAGTCCATTAAAATTCTCCCAAGAGTGTGGTTAGAGGCTGACTGTCATCCCTCGTTTTCGATAATGAAATAATTCCTCGTTTTCTGTGTATCTTAAAACATTCGGTTAATAGTTGAGAAGGTCAGATGCCATTTTAAAGCCAGAAGTCCTTTTTATATTCCCCATTCCAGATGTTTACAACTTTAAAGATAAAGGCTACCCGAGACCTAACTTTATTTTTCATGCCTTTGAAACTGTATTTTATCAATATGAACCATGATGCCCAAAGGGGATGAGTGCCCAGGTCCCAGAGCTTGGGATGAGGCCCAGGCCATAACTCAGTGTCCTGGTTTTAATAATGGTAAAACTCTACATGGTCCTAGAGAGAAAATGGTAATGATAGCTACTTAGAAAAAGCTACCAAGTCTGTGTGTACTTTTGCTTTACCAATCCCCAGGGAAAAAGGAGGAGTGACTCTCATTATTCTTGAAGCACTGTCCTGTCACTAACAATAGCCAGTTTCCATTCCTTATCCTCTGAAATGAACAAAAACCCCACAAAGGCAGCGAGGCTGACTTCATACCAGAGGGGAAAACGACCTTCCTATGGTGTGTACAAGACGAAAAAGGTATCGAACCTCTATAGAATCTTTGAAAGTCACACACGTACCGGATTTCTTTTTGCAACTGCTTACAGCTAACTGCAACCTAGAGATGGGCCAATGGTTTTCAATTCGCGCAACAGCCAGACACGTTCCCCTTCAAATATAAGCCATGCATAGCCCCCAAGCCAATTTTGCAAAGTGCCAGATTCTTTCTAAATATTCCATGGATTTCATTATGCATTTTGAAAAATGTAGCCCTGAAGCTGAAAGATAGGCACTGAAAACACATTCCTTTTGAATTGATTCTATAATCCTGGTTGCTAATGAACCTTGGAGAAAAATAATAAGGATGAGCACTTTACGAATTCAAAATTCATATACGCTGACCATCTTGAGCGAAGTCCCTGTCCAGTCAAGAGGTTTCCCAGGCTTCAGCTATTACAATCCCAGTAACATGTAGCACATTAGCTCTGTGGGATGCACCTCCGGTTCTCTTCCCCGCATCCCCACACTTCCCTTAGGATGACCCTCATTTCCATTTTGCTTCCAAACTCCCTGCATTGCAAATGGGACTTGGGTACCAGGGTGGCACTTGTGACTGGTGCCCAAGCCAAAGTTCATAGTCTCGTTTCTGGCCACACTTCCTGGTCCACAGATGGGCACGCCATGCCATCCACATCAGTGAGAACAGTGGTGAGTTTTGGCAGGTGTTCATGGGAAAAGGCAGCAACCATACCCTCCCAGAAAATGAACAAGAGAGGAGAGGGGAGGATGTCACCATCCTTAATTTCTATGCAAGGCTTATTAGGGAAATGATAAGGGAACTAATAATACAGTTTAATTGCCAATCAAGTGAGAAGGCATGCCGTTAAGAGAATAATTCCTGAGGATTAAATATGGCATTCTAAAGGCCTCTGCAAGGGAAACAGCTCCCACAGCAGGCGAACTGGGCTCCGTGTTTGGCAAAGTTATCATTCTTCTGAGGAGAAGAAATCCTGGAAATATCATCAGGAGGTTTAAAAAATAATAGCTATTCTTTTTGACATTTAGCTGATCAATGTAATTTGAACTGTCATTCAAATGGACTAAAAATGTCTAGGTAACTTTATGAAAAGTAGTGGGCTTAGGAGAACATATCAAAATCATATTTCTATTTTTTTGTTGGCTTCCATCAAAACAAAAGCAATGCTATTCTAGTATACTTTTTCATTGCATTTTCAAAACATGAAACATGGGTTGCCAAGGGAATCACTGACTTCCATGATAAAAGTCATAAATCAAAGGAAAGAGTAATACTTGTAGAATTGTGCAAGTTGATTTAGCATTACCAGGGAAGGCTAGAAATGTAGATTATCTAAAATATGACATTATGAGATTATCAGAGGAAAGATTACTGTTTACATGAAAAGACTTCATGCAATTAACTAAAATTGATGATGCTTGTATACATTTTGTAAACAGCACAGATTTGGATTTTGAACTCATTCAGCTTTAATTTAGATAACTAAACCATATAAGTGTTTATGAGAAACCCTTGCTCACCCATTGAAAGGAAGAGGCAAAATCATAGCTTTTAGGAGCCATCTATAGAAATAAACAATTTAGGAAGGCTGCAAAGACAGAAACTATAGTGATTTACCCAAGATGTAAAGCCATATTTAGGGTTATGCTGTCCTTCATGTTCTTAAGAGCATCCTTAACTCAATACACATAATCAGAAATAGCAATTAATAGATTGCTATAAAATTCCCTGATTAGATAGTGGAGGCCATTTATAATAGTTTAAGGCTGCTGTGGACTCTGTGAAGAACCCAATGGAGTGTATGTATATTCATAAATTGCTCTCCAATGTATGTGTTATTGAAAGTTTTCCATAATGGTGCTATCTCAGAGACCAGCAGCCATCACACCATCACCACTATGTCTAGGACATTGGGACAATCAGTTTCCCTGGACAGAGAGGGATACTGACTTTGCCTAGGCCAGCTACAGGCACAAGCCTTCTAACAACTTATGTAAGCATCACGTGATACAAAATCAGGAACAAGCCATTACACATCCAACAGCCTCCCATATAGCACAGAGTGCACGGCAGGGGCTTGAGTGTAAGTGTGCTGCTCTTTCCTCACTTGTCACGTGGGTGTGCTTCCTACCGTTAAGACTGAACGGCAAGTCTCTCTTCTTCTCACTCTACGAAGACTGCCTACTCCATGCTTTGCCCCATCAGAGCCTTTGAACTTGCCTCTCCTGCTGCCTGGAACGTCCCTCAGCTCTTTGCTTGGTTGTCTCTAGCCCATTCTTCTGACTTCTACTAAAATTCACCTCTCCAAAGATGCATTTGCTGATCTATGTCTAAAGCACACCGTTGTCACGTCTATTTTCTTTCAAAGGCATAACACGATAATACATAATTACTTTGTTTGTTTAGCAGTTTACATCTGTACAGGCTGTCTCGTTCACTAAAATGGTTATATGTAGTTTCCTGTTTCACAGTTTTAAGTTGAATCAGCAATAACGTGTATGTGTAAAATACCATAGTGACTGTACTTCTAAGAGCAATGACAATTGTTCAGCCACACCCTCGTGATACATGCCTTTAAGACTGCATTGGTCATTCCTTAAAAGTGAGCTTATGACTCTGTGTTGCATTTTAGCAGCTGAATCATTTCTTTGTGAGGCGACTCTCCAAGTGTCCAAGCTGACAGTGTAATCACGAGCACTTGCTGGGTGTCTACCAAGATCTACTTTCTGGTTATCTCCAACCTTCATCACGACTCAGCACAGCAGGTATTACAAATCCCTTTGCTACAAATGAGTAAGCAAAGCTCAAAAAAGTTCAGCTACTTTGCCAATATCACCCGGCACATCAGAAGCAGAGCTGAGGTTTGTACCCAATTTTGACACGTATAAAGCCCATTCTGGCACCCTGTCCCCTTCTAACACCACATTTTATCACACATTAGGATCTTTCCAAAGCATCAGTGGACTCAGGGCTGCAGAACAACTCTGGACAATAGAGTGTGATGGTACACGAGCCAAGAAGCTAGGAGGCCTGGACTGACATAATTAAGCCTGCTGGTTGTGAGTCCTCTTAACTCCTCTAAGTTTAATATGTGTCTTGTCCCATATGAAAGAGAATCAATAAGGCCCACTCTAAAACACAAAGACAATTTCTCAATAAATTGTGTGGGAGGCATACCATCAGCTGGGGTTGGGAGGTATTCATCCTACTATGTGGACATTTCAAAAGCTCTGGAAATCACTGCATCTTAGGGATACTACAGACCCTCAGCATTCTCCATGTGCCCTGCTGCTGACTATTGGGACCACCCTAATAATGTCATAAGCATGAGGATAGGGGGCTCTTAGGAATACAGACAGTGACGTATTCTGGGTTCAAATAGGCTTCCCATCCCAGTTCTGTCACTTACTGCAACCCTGGGAAAGTGACTTGACTGCTCTTTGAAGCCTCAACTTCCTCACTTGGGAAAGGGGGATAATTACAGGGCCCATCTCCTAGGACTGTAATAGGGATTAAACAACATACCCATGGTAAGTGCTCAGTGCCATGCCTGGCACAAAGAATCTCTCATCACCCTACCAATGACAATCTATTTGCAAATCCCACAGTTAATGTACCTGAAAGCGGCCAAACACTGTCTCGTGCCAACGAAGAATGCAAAAGACTTACTGTAAACAAGCTTCCCTTTCTTCCTAAAGCAGAAAGTATCTGTAGAAGTGTAGGGAATTACAGTTTGTATTTATCCTTATAGCTGGAGTCCCTAATTCAACCACATGTAGCCGAGCAGCCCAACTACCATGATGCGTCCCACTCCTTTCCTATTTGCAATTGTCCTTCTTTTTCCTTCTACCTGTTTATGTTTAATTTTGGAATCCTCCAAGTATTACATAAGTGCATTCTCCTTGCAAAATGGTCAGCAGAATGTGGTTAACAGGGGAAAGTCACCCTCCACCTGCTTAACCACCCGCACCTCCCAGAACATCGGACTGCACCCCGGAGGCAGTTATCAGATTTTCTGGGCACCAGATACAGTGTTTGCTAGATTACCATCATCTCTTTTTCCTTTGTCCAGTTTCACTCTCGGTATCCATGCAATCATCTTGCCATGAAAGCCATTCTGATTATGCCAAATCTCCCCTTCATTCGTATAAGCATCCACTTATCACAGTGGCCTGTTTACATCTCTTTGCTTCATCATATGAGTATTTTCTGTCTCCTTCATTGTTTAGCAAGCTCCACAAGGAAGGAAGTGCATTTGCTTTTGCGACTGTGCCTCCAACACCTAGTTGGCTCATAGGAAGAACTCAACCAACAGCTGGGTAAAGGTAATCTATTCATTAGGCTGTCACCAGATAGTAACAAGTGTAATGTAAGATTTGAAGAGTTGAGAATTTCATATAGGAACCACTCCCCTAATTGGGACCAGAAAATGTTTTTTTCAAAGAAAACCACAAGAGCCAGACGGAAGCACAAGGCTCTCTGCTAGTGAGTAACAAGGCACACATTCTCCCCACTCTCACGACACCCTCCTTGCTGAGAAACCCAATGCTGCCATCAGGAACATCAGAAGTTTCTTACATGAACTATAAGGCCTTCATTTCTAAAACAGCAACTGACTATGCACGGCATGAAGATGGTGTAACGCAGGGAGAGAATGAATGTCCCAAATGATTTTTCTTTATCTTTGGGTTTCAGGGAAGAGTACTTCCTTTTTTATCTTGGAATTAAGAGATCTGTCACAGAGAGAAACCATGCTGCTTACTTAACCTGGCTGATTTTGGTCCTGTGTGTTAACAGTCAACACTCTGCTATTGGTCAGCCTGGATTTGATGGCCAGGTAAGGGACAAGAATGTGTTGATTTTACCTCATATTCAATAAACACTGGCTTCCTAACTCACTTGAGTCTGCAAAGCCCAAGTGTGGCAAAGGTCTACAGCTCACAGTTTGCTCTTTTTTACTCTAAAGCTGGGAGGGGCTGGCTGTAGTCCTTCCCAGGCAGGAGACCTTAAGCAGATCAACTGAGCCTTAGCTGCTCCTTCAAGAGGGTAAAATTCCTTCATCCCTGTCTTATCTTTTTGCCATTGGGGTGTGTGTAAAGAATAACATAATGCCCTGGTGGGTGTGGCTCCATGGATTGAACACCAGCCTGCTAACCAAAGGGTTGCTGGTTCAATTCCCAGTCAGGGCACATGCCTGGGTTGCGGGCCTGGTCCCCAGTTGGGGGTGCGCAAGAGGCAACCACACACTGATGTTTCTTTCCCTCTTTCTTCCTCCCTACCCTGCTCTCCAAATATAAATAAATAAATAAATAAATAAATAAATAAAATCTTTTAAAAAAGAATCACATAATGCAATAGATGTGAACAGGCTTTCTAAGGTACAAAGAACTATTATAAGCATAAAAGCATAAAGATGTTTCAAGAGGGTAGAATGGAGTTCTGTTTTTTTTTTTATGTGCTTCTTGGAATATGGTTATGGTAGGCACCTAAAAATACTGTTGTAGTGATTATGTCAACATGGTGATAATGATTTCATGGAACTTTTTACTATTAGTTTCTGAGGTGGGGATCATCCCTCAGGGCTCCATCCCAGTGTCTGGTCATCCTGATAAGTGGCTATTAAATGATTCGCTGTTCGGTGGTATTACTTCCTACTGCAGAAGGCTTAAACTCCTCTAACAAGTCCTTTCTTGTTCTTTATCAATAACAGCTTACTTACAAAGCATTCACTATGAGAAAACAAAGTTCTAAGAGGTGGTAAGTTCTCCACTTAATTCATTTGGTTGATAACTAAAAGCTGACCAAAATCCATAATTTTATCAACACAAGCATTATAGCTGAGAGGTTTCTCCATGAATAGCAAGGCAATACGTAGCAACTTCTTCCTATTCTTTTACTCCTCTATCAGAGCAACAAGTAGACCCCACACCAGGGCTTAGTAAAGTCAGAAAAGAAATTCAAAAGGCAACCAAACCATGATCTGTAAAACATGGGTGCCAGTTCTATAGTTGGCATCACTCCTTAAAGTAGTCATCAGGCTAAAACTGCTCGGGGGTTCACCAGTACTAACAGTTTCACAGGGCCCATTCCTTACAACTGCCAGCTACACCCAGACAACACTGCCACTGAACATCATGCCAGTAAACATATTACTGGTTATGACATTTTTTGAGAGTAAATATTTCCAAAGCAAGTTAAAAGCATACATAAACTTTCAAGTTAGACATATTTGGATTTCCACACTGATTCTTTTACTGAACTAGATGAAGAAGTTGGGAAGGTTATGCAAGTTCTCTGTGCTTTAGTTTCCTCATTGTGAGGAACAAGGGAGAGAACACAGGTAGGGACTTAGCAATGTGCCCAAAATAAGGTGCTGCATATGGATGGCTAATAGCAGCTGTAGGTATTGCTGTGGTGGATTGTACTTTCCAAAGATTTCTACCCACTGTCTCTGTATTAGTTCCCTGTGGTTTCTGTAACAAATTACCACAAAACTGGTGGTTTGAAACACCAGAAATTGTTCCCCCCCCAGGTCTGGAGGCCAGAGGTTTGGAACAAAGGTGTCAGCAGGATGACACGAGGAAAACCATTCTTGGTCTTCCTGTCTTCCAGAAGCAGGTGCCATCTCTGTGGTTGCAGTTTTGCAACCTCTGCCTCTACAATCTCACTGCCAGCTTCTCTTCTGTGTCAAATCTTCCTCTGCCTGACTCACAAAAACAGCTGTCAATGGAGTGAGGGCCCAACTAGATAGTCCAGGATGATCTCCTCACTTCAAGATCCTTAATTTAGATAAGGCGACATGCACAGGTCCCAGGGATTAGGTAGAGGATTTATCTTTGGTGGGGATAGGGGCTACCATTCAATCCACTATAATGGCCCACCCTACGTACTTTTTCCAGAACCTTGCAATGTCTCCATGTACAGATGGAGTCTATGTGCCATCCTGTGAATCTCGACAGGATTCTGGGTCTGTCTTGACCAGCGCAGTAAAGCAGTAGGCAGGCTGCCTGACTTCCAGCCTGGGTCCTAACAGCATGGTGCCCTTCTATCATTTAAGTGGAACACGCTCTGGAATGCAGTCACCATGCAGACGGGAAGCCCTAGTTGGCCCTTGGAGGGGCCATGTGGAGGTGTCTGGCTTGCTGAGGTCCCAGCTCACAGCCAGCACCAACTACCTGCACAGGTAAGTAAACATGCCTCCAGGTGACCACAGCTCCAGCTGTTGAGACAACTTCAGTCTTGGCCTCTCCCCAGCTCAAGTCCTAGATAAATATTAGGGAGGCCTGAGAAGCCATCCCCACTGAGCTCTGCCTAAACTGGAGGTCCTTGAGCAACACAAATTATCCCTGTTCTACTAAGCCACTGAGTTTGGAGGTATGTGTGTGTCGCAATGAATAATGAGACCAATTTTTCATAAAAGAATTAAACAGATTAAAATTAAAAATTAAAAATGGCACATGAGATGTATTTCCTAGCATGTAGCACCTTAGACTTTTGTCTCAATATAGTGTGAGCAAACACACACACACAGAAACCCACTTCTAAAAGAAAAAGTGGTTTGCTCTCTCATTCTGAGTCAGCAAGTGTGGAAGGACACAATGAGATGTAGAAACTACCTGAGCTAAGGAGGACCCCATATACCACCTGTTCTGAGCTGCGTATTTTGCAAACTGGGAGAATGAGATTTGGAAATGGTCCCTGACTCCCCCACTCAATACAGCTCTTCACCCAACAAAGGACCACCTTGCACCTCACAAGCACAACGAAAAATCTTTCCTGGCCTCATGTAGTTATTTCCAGCCATCTGTTCAGTGGATGATGAGATACTTTCTCTTCTTTCTGTTCAACTGAGTTACTTAGCTTGTTTTCTTTCCTATCTTAATCCCATAGTTCCAGGTCTTAAAAACTGTCTGGGGCACAGAGAAGAAAGGCAAACATTGTTATATGGGGAGGAATGGAAAACTTCTTTGTTCAAGGGCTTAGCTCGCCCTTCAACAGCTTTCTAAGAGGTGGGCCAGTTGACTGCAGACGTGTTGTATAACTGGGAACTTTGCATCAATGGGACTGTTTTATATCTACTCTGCTGGAAATGGTACTAGTGACCCCAGGTAGCTGTTGAATGTTTGTGTTGTGGCTCATGTCACTGAGTGCTGCATTTTGTGTTATTTAATTTCAATTCCATATTGGACAGCATAGTTCTAGCCAAAGTGTTTGCAGAGCCACTTTGACTTAGAAATCCTAACCAATGACTCTCAGGCAACCCAGCTGACCTGAAGCCTCCTCATAGTTACTGGGTATCTTTCCACAACCTGGATAAACCCCAGTCAGCAATGGGAAGACTGGCCCTCATGGTAACAGGACCCTTGGGATTTGAAAATTCTCTCCTACTATTGCTTAATGTCTCTGTAAGAGGGACAAGATTCGCAAGACATGGTCACAACTTCCAATTTCTGAGAGTTATTCAGAGTTCATAGCTGCATTGCTAATTAGACCTAAAAATTCCATATGTTAGTGGCCACATGAGATACGCTGAAGGCAGCAGTATTTCCAGGGATGTTTTCTGACATCCCTTATTGTCCTCAACTCTACATGCATACAAAATAAAATTTGAGTGTATACAAACTCTAATAGTGGCAAAGGTTATGGATATGATCCAAATAACAGGCTAGCGTTGCACAGTAATTTGTTTATAATTGGCTCTCTAGCTTCTCAGTGTGACCTCTCAAGAGCATAATTTGCATCCTGTTTGACTGGACCAGTGTCAGCTCCCTTCCTCCCCTCCCCACCCGCTTCCTCCCTCCAGAGTCCCGAGCTCTCAACACGGGAACCACAGTGGCTGAGGCTTTGCGACCATGTGGAAATCACCACTTTCAGGCTACAATCAGTGCTTTCTCCACATTAAACACCAGTCAAAAGGCCACAGCCATCCTTCCCACGTCAGAAGTGCCTTTCAGGGCCTTCCAGCTTTAGCGGATTTCTTCTTCATACTTGCTTAAAATATGTTATTTTTTGGAATGCATTAAAAGTACACGTATTACTTTCCTTCCTAGTAATTATGATCTATTAAAGCATAGGATTTTCTTAATTAGAATCTTTAGTGTCCTCCCAGAATCCAGTGTCCTGCACAGAGTACGTTTGAGAAGGCCTGACTAAACTGAAACCAGTTTGCCCAGTAAATTGTATACACTTGCAGCAAGCTTGGTTGATAGCATCTGCAGCACCTACAAATGACCAAAATGATCTGCACTGATGCAAAGGTATAAAGCCCAGTAAGCTTCACACCAAACAGGACATGGCGGCGCTGTATCCCAGGACTGCTCACGGGGCAGAACAGATTTTTGTCTTTTGGATTTTTCTCCTGCAATTTCCATGCTGCCTTGAAAAACAACACCGTGGCAATTGTTCAGGGTGATGTATCTGAGCTCGGGGGTGAGAAGAGACTGGAGGCGTCAAAGCAGGGAGGATGGAAGCGTGACAGGGGGTTCTCTGTACGGGAAGCCTTTGCAAGCCCCCAAGTGAAGCTGGCGTTTGCGCTGAAGAGGATGCTGCTGCCGCATGCAATTCGTGCAAAAACTGCATCAAAGGGCAAGTACTAGACCGGTGGTACCGTCTGCTCTCGTTGGCTAAGCAAATCTGCGTTCACTAGGATGATGTCTCCTCCTTCTACTCCCTTTCACACTCCACTATTACCTTTCTCCGCCCATGTCATTAAAATGTAGCAGGTAGTTGATACAGAGGAGGGCGTGTCTATATTAAAGATACCTTTTCATAATCAAATTCAAGCACTCATCTCATTTATAACCTGCTTACCTTAATAAATCTATTTTTTTTAAATCATTAAAAAATATTTTTAAAGATTCTATTATTTCTAGAGAGGCAGAGAGGGAGAGAGACATCAATGTATGGTTGCCTTTCACCTAATAAATCTATTAATACTTCATTTTAAAAGCAATATAAAGCTCTATTAATCCATCTTTACACAATTTAAAGCGATTGCCTATTTATGTTTTTGTCATACGTGCTAATAAGCACGGTGCTTAAAGCTAAGGACACAAACATGACTGGTATGAGGTTAGTGACTTCAGGAGCTCACGGCTGAAGAGAAGCAACGTGAAAAATAATAAATGGAGCACTGGCTGCCCCCCTCAGGCACTCCCGCCACACGCCCATGGCCCTAGATACAGCAACACACAAAATCCTAGCTGAACTGGGGGACTTGAGCAAAGGAGAAAAGCTTAAAAAGGACACAGAGATTCATACATGGCTGCCGCTTGCCAGTGAATTCGACCCCTTTACTGGGAAGGAAAGCCTGGCCCAGCCCGTCTGGCTCCGAGAGGCCACAGCATCTGCGGCCCAGCTGCGGCTGGCCATCAGGTGGGCTCCCGTGGGACGTGGGAATCTGCTGGGCCACGGCGGGCCCTGCTCCCGGCTTTCACCGGGGTGGCCATAGACTGGGACTGGTAGAGGGGAGCGCCGATGGAAAGGGCATCACACGGGCAAGGTCAAAGGCAGGCGGAATCATGCCCAAGTGGAGAGGAAGTAGAAAACAGCTGCAGGGAGCTCGGCAGCAGCATGGCACGGGCACAGGGAGCCTGGCCTGCAAACAGAAAAGGCTCTTCCATGGCAAGATGAGCACCACGTGGTCCGCGAATGCCAGACGATGGACATCCCCAGAGGGGCCTTGGCTCTGGACATGCTCTGGGTCCCATGCTGTGAGGCTCACCCATACCCACATGTCCTCGCACCACCTCCCTCACCTCCTCCACGCCTGGGCACCCTAGCTCCTCTCCACCCGAGTTAGCTGGAGTGGGTCTCAATTCCTGCATTCTTCCCCAAACAGGTGACATGCCAGTGTCCTGAGTTATAAAACACACTGGACATTGTTTCTGCCTTTTACTGTTTTACAACATGTCCAATTTACAAGTATTAGAATGCCTTCCTCTGACCCTCAGCGGATCTTTATCTTACTGCGGGGTAAATAAATCATGCTTTAGACATTGCACGGAAAAAATCGATTTGTCGTCATAGAAAATAACACTTAAGAAATGGGCAGCGCAGTGTATAGCCATCAAGAGCCTGGGCCCTTGAGCCAGACTCACTTGGAGCGGGCTCCACCCCTGCGGAGGCTGACAGTGCGACCTTGCGTGAGTGACCGCACCGTCGGACCTCTGCTGCCCTGTCTGCAAAATGCAGGTAGCAGGGCGCCCACCTCGCAGGCTTTCTAATGAGGACTCTAGGGGAAAATTTTAACATAAGTTCTGTAGAAGTTTTTACTAAACAAGTGGACATTCACTTCTTACATAATTACAAATTCAGGGGTTTGATTTTTGTCATTTTGATGATTATATAAAGACAAGTAGAAGTTAGGAGATCTATTATTAAACATAGGTACAGATAGTCACACTTCACTGAGGAACCACCATGTGCCTGACACCAACCATATACTTGAATTATTTCATGCATGTGGTCTGCACCAAGGCAACTGGCCATTAACAAACATGTACTGAAAGCCAACTGTACACTGGGCACCAGCCTGGGGCTGCAAGTGACAAGAACACAACCCCTGCCCCAGGAAATGTCCCGGCACAGCCGCAGTGCTGAGGCCACGCCACAAAGCCTAGCTACCTACTTTGGTTCCCCATCAGCAAGTGAGGATACCCAACGAAGTGACTCCTAGGATTCCTACTTCATCTAACGGGGAATGATTTAACACTCACACCAGGCTAAAAGATCATGGCACCTATTGATAATTCCTATGCCTTCTACATTTTACCACTTAGTAACCGCTCGCACTAACTGATGATATAGATAATCAAGGCTTTAGTATTTGGGGAGGTTTTCTGAGGTCACGTTCTTTGGACTGGCTGCTGGTGTGTTGGTGGAAGCAGAAGTTCTTTCCCGAGGGAGGTTTCACCTGGACAAGCCAAAGCCCAAAAGGCAAAATCCTACTGTTCAAATAGGAAGATGTCCTATAGTCTTGAAGACAAGTCGACACATTCATTTCCGTGCTGCACCCCAGGAACACGGGGATGTGGTTCATGGCTGGCCCGGCATCCAGTTCCCGAGCACTTACACTGGGGCCTTCCACGCGGCCCCACGACACATCAAACTGGCTGACAGGCCAGGCTCTAGGGTCAGGAGGATTAGATTCCAACCTCCCCTCAGTACGTTGGAGCTGTGAGATGTCAAATCAAGTTGTTGAGTCTTTCTCTTCCCTTGTGCAGCTGGTATCATAGTAGTACCGGCCAGGCTACGGTTTGAGTTAGATAACACTTATTCATGCAGCAGCGCAGCATGCGGCCCCACATGGGCCTGCAGTGAATAACGATCTGGTGGTAGCAAACGCATGTGAAGCACCTGCTATGGGCCAAGCTCCAGTCTAAGCAATTCACATCCATCGCTTCATGTACTCTTCACAATCATCGCAAATAGGGAGGTGTTGCCTTTCCTCACAGGAAACTGCAGTCTGGAGAGGCTGAGAAACTTGCCTAGAGCAGCCAGCTCCAGAGTCTGAGCCTTTAACCACTACGGCGGTGTAAGGTGGCCCGTGACTTTCCGCTGCCAACATTCAGGCTTCCTATGGCCTAGAGGCTGCTAAAAACGCTTAACGTGAATGAACTCACTGAGTTTTCACACCAGCCTATGACACAGATATCCTTAAGTTTCTATTTAATGCTTCCAAGAACATAACACGGAAATGAAGCAGAAGGTGGAGACTGGAAGGACAAAAATCATCAGCTACAGAGCAGAGCAGAGAGAGAAGGATGGAGCACACCAGGTAACAGGCAGAAAGTGTCGCATGGGAGAGAAGTTTGGGCCAGGATGACACAGGTGGCCAACAAAAATAAGGGAACATTGTGCTACCTTCAGAGTTTTGTTGAAGACCCAGATCATCCAGGCAACTAGGGAAGGAGGTATCGTGGAGTGAACGGGGTTGGCTTTTGAAATTAAGTACCGTTTCTTCTGCTTATTAGCTGTGTGTCTCTCAGGAAGTAACTCACTTCTCTGAGCCTTGGGGTTTCTTTTACTAAATTAGAGCTGTTTTGAAGCCTAAGTAAGATATTTTAGCTGCCAAGCACAGTGACTAGCACACCACAGATGTATGATAAATATTAGTTCCCTTGTGCAAGCATGGTGTGTAATAAAGAAGACAGGTTGACTTATGGGTCTTTGCAGGGTAAGTAAACCATATACTCCTCCACTTAGGGGAAAATTGAGGGGAAAGCAGTGTACTTGCTGTCCTGCCTAGCAAGGAACACATGAATATCCTGGTAACAGCAAAGGAGAGCAAAGTCATTCTCTGACTTACACCCAGGACAAAGAAAGCTTGGTTGGCTGTTTATCCAGACAGCCATAATGGAAGGCCTCTCCCAGCACATATCCTCAGGGAGGGTACAGAATGCAAGCCAACAGCAGCAAATCCTGGACATCATCTTGGAAAAGTCATCAAGTCCTCAGAAACACTCTTGGATGAGGTCATTCTCTTGGTTCGTGATTACTCAGAGGATTTGATTAGAGTGTGTTTTCCCAAATCTAAAATTATTGAATATTCCAGATGTACAAAATAGTTGCTCTTTCCTATTGGCAATATTTTTAGACACTGAGGAAAATGCTTAACTATTATCTCATTGATTTGCTTTGCTCTCTCACCCCAGCATTCTCAACTATGACACTGGTTAGTACCTCATTCATTCTAAAGATCTTCATTGTCAGTAAATTATTATTTGTGCATAGCATTATAATTCTAAAAGAATCTGTTTTACACTGGGAAAATATGCTCCAAACTTGCAAGGAAGGACCAATTTTCTGACACTTCAGCTCTATTTGCTCAACTTCATAAATGTTAAAAAGCACCAATTATGGCTAATAATGGCATTATTCTCACCTCAGGAAGTACTTGGTTTGGTAAAGGTTTAAGAACTCTCAGCTTTGGCAATCAAATTAGTTAACTATGGGAAATAGCCTATTTCACGTAGATTATTACTTTAATGTCGTATTGCCCCCTAAGCTCACACACACTCAGAATGAACTGTCTCTCAATACACCTTTAAACAGGCCTCTCATTATTAGGTTCGCCAGATTAAACACACTCCAGGAGCCACATTTGTATAATATCACAGTTATCCAAGTCTGAGTTCATATTCACCAGGCTCACTCCTAAATTTTTCAGGTTTTATAAATTAACTTCAAGCTAAACTAGGTAAAAGTAATAAAAAATAGCCCTAAATAGGGGGTTCAGGAGATAAAGGGTTTCAGTTCAACTCTAGGGGAGAGTAAGGAATTCTTTCTTTCTTTCAGGGACCCCTGATTCAGCCAGGGTGGCTTCTAATGCCTAAACTCCTACCTCCAACCAGTAGATGGTTAATGTATCCATTCCATCTTTTAAATGTCTTTTGCACATTTATTCTCTATTTTATCACCCTAACTTCAGCCTTCTGTTATTGAATATTGTAATACAGATGCTTTTCCATTTTCCAAGTTTGTGAAACACAAAGCAACCTTATAGAACACTGACATCAACAAACGGCGATTGTGGGCACTTGGCACTTAAAACTGAATGGACCCAGGACACCCTTTGGAGCCCTGCATTCTGAGAAAACGTTTCCATTATATTGCATCCTTGCCTGAGCAAGCACTTGGAACACAAATCTGATCTCATTTCTGTCACCTGCTTCAAAACATTTCTCTGAATTCGGCCTATATAAAGTAAGTGCAAGCCCAAGAACTATCTACTGAGTGTAATTCAGAAATAGAAGCTAACAATTTTCAACCTGTGTGCTGTATTTTTAAAATATGAAATACCTGGCTATTTAGTCAGGAGCACTAACCTCTTTCCCCTTAGATTGTCAAATAAAACATGACAACAGCTAACACAATAGCCATCTGATGTGAACGACTCCAAATTACACTTATTACTGCTATCATATCAGCAAAAGATATATTTTTTGGTGTGCCACAGAATTTTAGTAATTAGCTTGTGGAGCGTGCCCTGAGATGAAAGAGGCTGAAAATCGCTGACATAGAGCACATTACCTTGAACCTTTTATAATCCCAAGGATACTGACCTGTATCCTCTTCCAAAGGTAATGTTGTAATACTCAAGGCTCTATTTTTCAAAGAGCTGAGCTATTTTTTTCTCCTTAAAAAATCTGTATCATTAAGGTAATTTTTGGATTAGGGAGTTTCGTAGCTTTAATTACAAGCATTAAAAAGTGAGAAGTGTCTCTAACCCTGGTTTTAGCGAGTCCTAACTAAGCCAAATAGCCCCCTCCATTAGCAACAAAGGAAGGTGCGCAGAGAGAAGATGCAGCCATTGCTCTTGTCAGAGTTCAGTCTGCCTGGGAAATGCATGTAAAAATGATTTCCTGGAGCGGTAAGTATACTAATAGCTACACAGAAGAAGCTACAGGTGCACCATGAAAGATTTTCCCAGGCAGAAAAGACAAAGAAAAGGAGACGAAGCAGAAGATACTATCCAGGCAAGGAAGTGTGATGATGCTTAGTGTTAAGGATAAAAAATGAACTGTATAATTCCAAGAAGGCAAATACCCACTATGCTATTTTGGAGTGTCACATGAAAACCTTACTGGTAAGTGTGTTATGGTCACTGTTCTTTATCAAATGATATTTTCCCAATCCAATTACTTACTTTTGACATCACAAAGTAAAGTATTCTAAAGATATCGCATTATGTCCTCACTAATACCTTAATTACTTATCTTGCTAAAATTGTGAGGAAATTTCAGAGTCAGGGGGCAATATCTCAGAATAGTTTCAGAAGTAATTTGGCCAAGATTTTCTTTTCATTTGAACTGTAACAAGTAAATACTCCACCAGCATAGTGGCCCTAAGTACCAACAACAAGATTTGTTTCAAGGCAGCATCAACACAAATTCTTAAACAATGAAACAGGGCTCCATTTCTCTTGTTTGGATGTCACCCAGGGGTTGGCAAAGACAATGTCCTTGCCAAAAATCAAGCAATGGGCTGCCAGGTATGAACAGACACTTAAAAATTTTAGACAACCCCCAACACCTCACAAACCCTTTTATAACCACGACTAAAATTTGGAAACACTTAATACTTGTAATTTCTCTCATAGTTCCCCCTGTGTTATTCACTCAACGTGCTTGTAAGTGACAGGGAACTCACATACCAGACCATGAAGGAGGCAATGCCTTTGAACAGCAGAAGCAGCCGCCGAGGAATTGAGATCAGACAGGAGTCCATCCTCACATGTCATGTGAGCAGAAATTTCTTCCAAACCAAAATACTAGGCTGCAGAATGAGTCCTACGGTCACCATTTTCCACATTCCTCCTTGCCCCACGCCTCCCCACCCCAAGGAGAGCTGCAGAAACGTGTGTGGCTTTACTTACAATTGTGAAGTTCATGACTTTGAGAATCCAGATGGTCATGGCCAAGTTCACCAGGATTAAGATCATCAGGAGCAGGACAAAAAAATACAGGCATCTTTTCCGCCAGCCGTAAATCCCCACCTTGTACACCTGGGGTCCCTCGGAGCCTGGCATGGCGGCCCGGTGGTGTGTGTACTGTTCCTGAGGCATCTGAAACAAAGGAGACGAGAGAAGTGCTCACGTTAAACTGCCGAGAGTGGAGGGGGAAAGAAAGACCGGGAAACATTCGGCGGATGAAGAGATATGGCCGGCTGCCGGCTGCGCGTTTCCACCCCCCTGATGACTCTGAAAATCGGTTTCCTCCGGACAAAGTGGCTTCCCTGGAAGCCTGCTTTAGTCCTCTCCGTGTACGCGCCATCTCTCACGAGGTGTATGCAGACACCCACCTACACACATCATGGGAGGGAAGGGACCCCTAGGAAGCCATTTTCCAAATGTCTCTTAGAATCTAACATCTTTGTAAGGGAGACACTCTAGATCCATCCAAGTCCTGAGGGGAATACTTAGAATTCGTTGGGCAAAATAAAATAACCCCAACAGTTCACTGGTATGGCGCAATTTATTTGGGGGCAGGCAGATAACGACCTCAGACGCAATCATTCTTAACTGCTAGTAGGTCAGAAGTAAAAATAACAGTTTTGATCTTCTCGCTAGTCCAAAGTTCAACGGGGAGCGGATGGGCACATAAATGAAGCCTCACTTGAGCCAGGAATATTCAGTAAGTTAACAGCATGTGGTTATATGCTTCCTTTGACAGAATTCACTATCCTTCAAGTTAGTCCTTATGAGTCAAACACTTCTAACTGGTATCAATCAACTCATTTATTTCATAACCCAGAAAGGAGGCCCAAAGTCGAGCAAAGTGTAAATATGTCTTCCAGGGGCTTGCAGGCTAATGGGGGTAATGAGCTCACTAAACAGGGATTCCAGTAAAGTGAGACACGCCAGGAAAATATTTGCCAATATTAAGTAACATGCCAATCTTCTTTAAAGAATGCTGTTCCCAATCCCACCCCTTCCACTATTGACACAAATTACCTTTATACTAGCACTACTAATGAGGTACCAACAGAAATTAGGTAAACTTATCACTTCCATAAAATTATATAAAAACAAAATTTTAGAAGTAAATACAAACAAAGCCAACATGTATCACTCAATATGAAAAAGCATTGATTCCTACAGAGGAAGATGATTTGCTAAACCTAAGCTGCATAATGTGGTACCAAGGGCTTTAGCATAGCATGTGCCGAGTACGTCACCCCTGGCCTCCCATGAGCCATGTGACAGCAGGGCCCCTCCTGAGCTTTTCCACTCAATTTACTGCACAGCATTCACTTGGGGATTTTCACTTCATTTGGCCCCCCGGTAGGCACACACATTCCCTAGAATAAGGCTTTGCTTCTGTTTCTTTTCATCTTACTGAACAGCAGTCACACTAGGGACACACAGTGCCAAACTGACCATGGTGACACACAAAATGTGGGCCCCCAAATCACATCCTTGGCTAGTAGATAATCTTCCAGATAGTTCAAATTATTACTATTTTATGGTTTTTAGATAATCATTTAAGTGTATGTGTAAATCTAAAAATCCCACCAGAGAACTCATGGACTTTAGGAATCAGTGAAATTCCACTTGAGAAACCAAGTGAACTGTTATTTATGGTCAACAGAAATGCTCTGTACAGGCCAACATGACATCTGTCTCATCCTGAAGAGTGCCCCAGCATTGAAACCAGGCCCTAGTACATGTATAAATATATGTGTGTGGGAGCGAGTAAGTGAAGAAATGCATGTATAAATGATGAACGAAAGAATGATTTCTCATCCACTGTGAAATCAGCTGCTATTTGGAGGTGTACAGAAGCTCAAGCCAAACACCATGGAAAGTTCTTATTTGAATCTTTGCAAATTTCTTCTTGAGGCTCTGGAAGCACTGGGGGCCCAACCAAGCAATGAGGTTTATGCTATAAGAAAATCTCTTATTACTCAGTTCCTCATAATTCTGTATTACTCAGTTTCTCATAATTCTGTATTCTAACAGATCAGGACTGAATTGTAACAACATAGGAACATTGCAAAATCATGGCTCGCTGGTCTTTTTACAAAGATTAATTAGAAGAGGAAAAAAAGCCTTATAAGTCACAAGGAAATCAGGTCTTGATTTTCTATTAAATTATATTCTGTAAATTAAGGAAATGATCACAGAGTCTTAGAATCATAACTGAAATGTTCTTTGATTCTAATCAACTAATTTTATGAATGACCCGATGTAAGACTAGAGAAGTTGACCCATTTGTGCATGACTACAGGAATTGTGGCAGGGTAAGGACAAGAATAACAGTTCTTGCGTCTTCTAAATATAATGAACAGCAAGGAATTCGTCACAAGTGAATGTACAGAAGCTACAGATATAGCCATCGCACCGTCTTTCCTCTACATTCACCCCAACCAATGGGAGAATCACCTAACTCAGGTATAAAACAGAAATGCCACATTCAATAAATATTAGTAAGAGACTGGGGAGAAGAATATCATGTTATTTTTTTTCTTATACACCAATAGAATTTGCCACAATTCAGTGATTATTTGCATTAGATGTTCCCAATCCTGATGCCCCATCAGAGGCATCTGTGGAGCTATTCAAAACATTTTTTTTTTCCTCAAAAATTTTTAAAAAATATACTTTATTTATTTTGCTATTATAGTTGTCCCAATTTTCCCCCCTTGGCCCACCTCCACCCAGTACCCCATTTCCTCCAGCAATGCCCCACTTACTTCATGTCCATGAGTCATGCATGTAAGTTCCTTGGCTTCTCTATTTCCTTTGTTCTTCTTAACATCCCTGCCCTATCTATTCTGTAACTACCAATGTGTACTTTTTTTTTTCCCCTTTCACATCCAGGCAAATTCACCCTTTAATTACTGCCTTCTGCCAGCTTCTTAAATCATATTAATACAAAATTTTCTTTTCATTATTCTAAAATGCCTACATTAATTCATTTGTTTAAAGAATTACTCTTTTAAGTAATATGAATCACAATATTACCAAACACATGCAAAAATACATTTACACCCATACATAGTTTTATACATATTTGAAGTACATACTGGATTTTGAAGTTAATACAAAAAATTTAAAATATGCCAATAGCTTACATAATTATTACATGTTAAATGATAGTATTTTAGATATATTATAGCAAAATTAAGCAATTGTTTTCTTCTTTAATAATTATTTTACTCTGGAATGCTATTTTTGAGAAATATATCACAGTAATGATGTATTGCAGAAATCACTTTTGTGAAAGCTGTCCTAGAGACAGTGCCAAACCCATAGTAAAAAATGAATTTGATTTTTGAGTCAGACCCTTCCCACTCCAATAATACAACTCAATTTTATTTTAAGCTACTGGAACTACAACTTTTTCTTTTTGGAGTGTTCCATTTTAAATAGTAGATTTATTTATTTATTTATTTAGGCTGTGCACAGGTCTTACTTCTTTCAATACCCTCTGTTTTTCCTCTACATGTGTTTTACAAGTCGAAGCCTTCAGAAATAATGACATTTGCAGTGCTTGGCCAGTCCCCAGAGTAGAAATTATCATGTCTACTAAGTTGAGGTAAAAAATAAAAATCCCTAGGGTTTAAATTATTTTGTAAAATAGAATTCTAGCTATTTTCTAAATTTATGGTTGACTTCCGACGTCATCCTGAACTAACCCCTGAACTATTTATGAGTGTATTGAGGTAGAGATTAGGTATGTTCACATTTCGATAATAAAGTTTATTATAGCATTAATTCCTTTTCCCAAGAGTCCCCAGTTTGGGGACCTTCATAACTGGAAATGTATATTTTCACAATTTAGTTGAAAGAAATCTCACCTAATTTACATGCTAATATAAGAATATATATTGTCTATGTACACGAATCATATAGTTTAGTAGTTTTCAACTTCCATCTCAGCATCTTTTCTAACCTAAAGATTGACTGATTTCATAACATACCCATGACCAGTTGGTTGCTAATTAAAATATAAATTGCTAACAAAACCTATATATTACACACCCACAAATAAGCACATATTTTGTAACAGAGACTAAGAAAGAGCATGTCTTCTGTGTAATATACATCCACATTTTCTTAGGGTTTTCTTCTTCCTTAACTGCATTTGATTTTTCTGAGTTATTGCAAATAACCTGATTTTCCCATATTGGGAAATGATTCCAATCTAAGAAAATTTAACTTGCCGTAATGCAGATACAAGTAATATATAAAATTGTACCTTATTTAGTAAAATCTATTTATAACAAGATCCCTTTAAAGCATTCATAAGTTAAAGTTGGTTCTTATCCATTCAGTTGCCCTATGTCTTTTGATTGGTGCATTTAATCCATTTACCTTTGTACCTGTGTTCCTGTCTGTCTGTTTCTTCATCTTTTTAAAGCAGACCCTTTAGCATCTCTTGCAATGCTGGTTTGGTGGAGATGAATTCTTTTAGACTTCTTCTGTCTGGGAAACTCCTTATTTCACCTTCCATTTTGAATGAGAGCCTTGCTGGGTAGAGTATTCTTGGTTGCAGGCCTTTGTTTTTCATTGCTTGAAATATTTTTTGCCATTCCCTTCTGGCTTGTTGTGTTTCTGTAGAGAAATCAGCTGATAACCTTATGGGAGCCTTCTTGTATGTTATTAGCTGTTCCTCTCTTGCTGCTCTAAGGATTTTCTCCTTGTCTTTGAAATTTGCCATCTTCATGATGATGTGTCTTGGAGTGGGCCTGTTTGGGTTCATCTTCCTTGGGACCCTCTGTGCTTCCTGAGTTTGCATGGCATTTTCTCTCCTCAAGTTAGGGAAGTTTTCTGTCATTACTTTTTCAAAGAGGTTTCTTATCCCTTGCTCCTCTTCTTCTCCTGGTATCACTGTGATACGGATGTTATGTTTCATGTTGTCCTGCAACTCTCTTAAAACCTCTTGATTCTTTTTCAGTCTTTTTTCATTTTGGGAATTTTTTTTCTAAATTGACCTCCAGATCGATGATCCAATCCTCTGCTTTCTCTAGCCTGCTTTTGATTCCTTCTACTGTGTTCTTCAATTCAGAAATGGTATTCTTAATTTCCTCCTGGCTCCTATTGATGGTGTCTATGTCCTTTTTAATGCTGGTGTAGTTCTCAGTAAGTTCCTTGTAGCTTTCCTGGAGATCTTTGTAGTTCTCCTGGAGTTGTTTGTAGTTTTCTTTGAACTCACCTGAGCTCATTGAGCTTCTCTATCATCATTATTTTGAACTCCATGTCTGAGAGTGTGCTTGCCTCTATTTCATTTTGCACTCTTCCTGGGGATAGCTCCTTTCCATTTGCTGAGGGCTTATTTCTTTAGGTGACTCTTGTTTGTTTTTGCTTCTTAGATTGGTCTGCTTTGACTTACTGTTTTAGTGGTGTGACCTGTGGTGTAGAGTTGCACTGTTTTTACTTCCTGGATCTGTGTTTGGTGACATCAGCTCATGTCCCAGTTTGGGCCTAGTCGGCCAGTAGGAGACTACCAGAGAGCCACTGTCTTTGTCAGGCTCCTCTAGCTGTTAATCCAATCAGTCTGTGATGTGAGGTCCGGTTTAGGCACTGCTGGGTAGGGCCAATTAATTCCTATGGGTGGGGCTGTGGCTTCCCCTCAGGCTCCCAGCCTTTGCAGAAGAGTGGTATGGGGGATGGGTCAGCCCTGGACTCATGGGCTATTCCCTCAACTCTCCCCCTAAAGCCACTGACCCAAACCCTCCTTAAGTGTCTGTATTCCACTGTGCCCTCCATCTGCTGGAGCCCAGGGTAGGTGGGTGTCACTGTATTTTCCTGCGTGGTCCCTTTAAGAATTCAGTCTCTCTGTTAAGCTGGCTAAACCTGGCAGCTCTTTGTGTTTCACAGCTGGGTGCTGTTTGCTCTCAGCTGTGTTGCTGTAGCTGGGAAGCCCAGTTGGGGGTTTAGATCCCACCCTT